>VYZW01041152.1:1521-37631 GCA_013401315.1 Balaeniceps rex | reverse complement strand
CTATCAGTAATTCCATCCCAAGGTAACTGAATGAAGTTGGTGCTGCACCAAAGTGATTCTTGATACGTTATGTATGTACTAATGGCTTTATCTGTTTTAAGCAGCATGATTTGAGATTGCACTAGTCATGTTTTGAAGTATTTTAGTAAAATGGGGTTTGTTTGGTTTTCATTTATTTTAAACAATCTAACTTAAAATATGAAGCTTGCTAATTTTATTCTGTGAAAAGGTAGAATCTGACTGGGTTTGATTAACTGTTGTTACTCATAAGAAAATATACATCTAGATATTGAATCTTTATAGAACCACATGTAGCATATTTAAGAACTTTATTTTTGTCAGGGAGCTTGATCTTTTACTTTTCAAAGTCAAATGAAAGATATCTAAAGAATAGACTATCCTCTTAGTAATACATAGTTAATTCCCTAAAAAGAAAGGAGATTTCTGTTTTCTTACAACATTTTCAGAAAAAATAGGGGTTTTTTCTAGGTAGCAAAGAACAATATTTTAAATTTGTAGTTCCAGCAAATTCCTGCTAAGTGATTTTGGACAGCGTATGTGTAGGCAGGGAAGTACACTGGCCACTCAGCTCTGGCTCATTCTGTCTTTCCTCCTTTGGCAAGTCTGTTGAGATGTGATGGTTCTGAAGAGTATTTCTACAAGTATCTCCTTCCCACAAATTTAAAATTACTCCTGAAACTTTACAGCGTAAGTCTTACTGCTGGAGAGGCTCTTGTGATCAATAGTGAAATTATAAATACACAAATAAAGACCCACTCATTTAAAAAGAATTACCTGTATTTGATGGGAAGCCTGTGCACAGCTGAGTACGAACATACAGCATTTGTCTGCTTTACTGTCAGTGGCAGGGTCCTGGAATTAAGTGGTCAGTAACTCTGAAATACACCTTATTTTTGTCCAATAGCTATTGTAACAATTTCTCCCTAGCAAGAAAGTTTGTACAAAAGCTGAAGTAAAGCTAGCTAGTGTCTGATAGCCCCCTCGCCCCTTACTCGTTTCCCTCTCGTTCCTGATTGTCCTACGATGCAAGGACAGGCCTACTCAAATTTATTGAGCTTGATTGGTGTGGAAAGAATGCTTAAAGTTGGATTACCATACAAGGCTTTTCTCAGCTTGCTTTCCCTTTTCTTTAATGTAAAAATTTCTTTATAATTCTCAACTTCATAGGTTGTTAGTCAGCGGTTTCCTCAGAACAGCATTGGAGCAGTTGGAAGTGCGATGTTCCTTCGGTTCATCAATCCTGCGATCGTCTCCCCGTACGAGGCAGGGATTTTAGATAAAAAGCCTCCACCAAGAATTGAAAGGGGATTGAAACTGATGTCAAAGGTGAATCAATAAATTGTTTTATTTGGCCACATTGTATGTTCTACCTGATTTAGTTCTTTGACTAGTATGAGAAAATGTAGGTAAATTTGTAGTTTTTTGTAGCAACCGTCAGGTTTATTTAAAGTACAGTTTCTGTACTGTGTTTATACATCATGACGTTAATGTTATAGCTCACAGCGAGGTAGGTATGGGGAGCAGTCTGTATGGAAAAAAAAACACTTTGCCAAAATGATGTATAAGATAACAGAATGCCTTCTGCCTCTTCACTTGAACTTCTAACCTTATTTGAAAACAAACAAAGAAACCAGTGTTACTTTGAGCACAGTGAGAATAATGGCAGCCAGATATTAAGTTCATACTAGTGCTAAAGAAGTGATTTTTTTCCTGTCTTTAATCTCATTTGGTATTATTTCCTGTAAAAATTTAAAAAAGGTTTAATGATGGCATACAAATTCTGTGGCCTGTGCATGCTATCCATTTTAAATGTCGAGAAATTACAGTTTTCTTTAAATAGGCATACGCTGTTGCTTTTACATGTCTGTATAATTTCCAGAAGAAATAGTTAACATTTAATAAATGGTGGTTTTGAAAGATGATTTATTTTCCTGGTCTAAACCCAAATAACATTCATAAATAAGGGAAGTAATTTTCTAGTATTCAAAAGTATGTGAAAGAAAATATTTTGAAAGTGACCATATTTTGAATTAGTTGGCTTGTTGGCCTTTTTTTGTCTTGAAGTTTCACAAGTTAAAATGAGTATTTCTGGCAGTGAAGTTACACTGACTACCATAACAGTTAATATATTAAACCTTTATGTGTGTTTACCATCTTTTTATTCTTTAGATACTTCAGAGTATTGCCAACCATGTCCTGTTTACAAAAGAAGAACATATGCGGCCTTTTAATGATTTTGTAAAAAGCAATTTTGATGCAGCACGAAGGTAGGCCCTTTGGAAACTTGCACAAAGAGTCTGTGTCGTGTAAAGAGTAAGCGGAGAATGTTCTTACAGCCTTTTAATTTGCATTGAGTCTACCTGGCAGATTTCCCTTACATGCTTATGGTTATTACTGGTTTTGAACTCTAGGTTTTTCCTTGATATTGCATCTGATTGCCCAGCTAGCGACACTGTCAATCACAGCCTGTCTTTCATCAGTGATGGCAACGTACTTGCTTTGCACCGTTTGCTGTGGAACAATCAGGAGAAAATTGGCCAGTACCTTTCCAGCAACAGGTAAGACTTCAGAAATACTATGAAGAAGGGAGTTGCTGATGGCAAATGAATACTTGGAAGTACTTTCAGATGCGTTTGTTGTTATTGCTGAGAAGAATATCATGGCTGAAAAATCGTGCATTTGGAAACTTTTTGTCTTATTGACAAGCCATTATTGGGAACATGCCTGACGTCTTTGCTGCCCACTTTACTGCCAACCTTTTGTGCATGTGTATAGTTGTCTTATCTTTTGTAAAAATTGTTCTATGTGTAACAAACATTTTTCTTATTTCTTCATTGAACACTTTTTTATTTTAAAAAAGAAAATCCAGCCTGTTCAAGCTAAGGAGGGTAGTGGGCAAAAAAATAGGAATTGCTGAGTAAAGAAGGACTTTTCTTTTAAGTAATATGCTGTTTCTAGGGACCACAAGGCTGTTGGAAGACGACCTTTTGACAAGATGGCTACTCTTCTTGCCTATCTGGGTCCTCCTGAGCACAAACCCGTGGCAGATACCCATTGGTCCAGTTTAAATCTCACTAGTTCCAAATTTGAAGAATTTATGACAAGGTAATGAGATTATTGCGGAGGGGACGCACATTGTGGGTTTCTGGACTTTAGCATGTAAGGCAATATAAGTAGTTGTTAAGACTGCAGCTTTCGTTTTGAAGGGGAGTTTAAAAAGCTGTTTAAACTTAAAAGAGTTTAAAAAGTCTACATATACCTTGTAGGTTTCTGAGTAGATTTTAATTTCAAAAATTAAATTGAGAACTGGAAATGGCAGTAATGTTTGTGATTTAACAAAGGTTTAAGATTGTGTGACCTTAATACTTTTGTTTAAAGATGCAAATAAAGAAGGGTTGGGATTTTTTAAATTTTTTTTTTTCTGAAAGGCAGTTGTGAAAAGTTGATGTCAATATACTGCTTTTTAGGCATCAGGTACATGAAAAAGAGGAGTTCAAAGCACTGAAAACATTAAATATTTTCTACCAAGCTGGGACGTCAAAAGCTGGCAACCCTGTTTTCTACTACATTGCTCGGCGGTAAGGAATCTTTCACCTTCCCTGTCTGAAATAAACATATAAAATCAAAAGTATCAATTGTATATAAGAAAGGGATACCAACTTTGTAAGAAACAAGAATCTGAAAATAGCTTATTTGTCAAATTTTGGTGACAGTATTTTTTAGTTGAGTTGTTTCCTAAATCAGAACTGTCATAATGACTTTTTTCCACCCAGGAGTATGTGAGTATCTGTGGAAAAATACCTAAAATTTGAAATACATTTTATTAATTTTTCACTGTCTCAAGTAAACTACATCTACACCGCATTACTGTTAACCCTTTGTCAGTGATTTTAGCATCTTCATTTTCTGAAGTGTAAAATGAGTAACAAGCTAAAACACGGGATAAAATTTCTCAGAATGGTCCCTGTGTCCCATTTTAAAGAGTAACGCAAGCATTTAGAAGTTTCACACATAATCAAGACCATGATGTTGCTTCATTTTCAGCATTATGTTCTAATTGACAATAATACCGTGGTTTTGGAAATGATTGAGATCTGTGGAAATATCACTAAAGTAATACGAAAAGCAGATGTTGATGTGTGAACTTTGCAAAAGACTCTGTTTTTCCAATAAGATGAAATTTTGAAAGTTTTAAGTCTTCCCTACTCTGAAAGATAGTGATTCGTAACAGTGAGTAACATATGCTGCAGTATTGAAGAATTTGGGAAGAATATCCCAAGATCAGTAGTAGTCAGTTTATGGTCAAATAAGTCACAATTCTCTCTCTTTTAAAAAAAAAAAATAAATACAATTTTAAATAAACTAGTTTTAAATAAATTAATGTTGCAGTCATAAAGCTGCAACTAGAGTAAGAATATAACCGAAACTTGCTATTTCAGTCTAGTTATTAAGTAACTGCACTACGAAATCCATGGAGGACAGCATGTTCAAAACAGTTTCCATAGTAATTAGACTTATTACTAAAAGTCATTCTTAGTCTTTTAAAGAAAAGGAAAATCATTGTGCTCACAACCAAGTGCAATCAAAGACAGAACTGTAGAGATAAGATTAGAGCTGTTGTATTCTCTGTGCTGTGTTGTTGGTGCCTTTGCTTTTGGTAATGGTGTTGCTGGTGAGGCGTGGGCTGGCAGCAGTGAGGCTGCAGGTTTTGGCACCGGCAGGGTGCTGCGTGGTGGTGCTGCGTGGTGGTGCTGCGTGGTGGTGCTGCTGAGGTCTGTGAAGTTCTCACCAGCACTGATCGTGGTAGTGAGAGTCCTGGTGTCACTGTGGCACTTAGGGATGCTGGCAGATCCTGTATGGATGTTCGTGGTCAGATTACTGCCAATGCATTTTGTGCCAGTGGGGCTTTTGGTTTTGCTTCTGCTGCTATTGCCAAAGTAGGTTTTGCTGGTGCTGCTGGTGGAGCTGCCTGTGGCACCAGTGCTGGTAGAGTTCATGTGGTTGCTTTGGCTCTTCCTGGTGCTTCTGTTGCTGGTGGGGTGCTTGTTCGTGATGCCAGTGGGGTGGCTGCTGCACCACTGGGGTGCTTGCTTGTTAGCACCCTTGCTGCTGATGTGCTTATGTGTGGCATGATTAGGAATGGTTGTGGTCCCTGGGGAGCTCTTGCTTGAGCTGCTTGTTGGGGTGAGGCTGGGAAAGAGCTTTTGATGGTGGTGCCAATGCTCCTGTCCATGGTGTGCTCCTTGCTGGTGGCAGCACTGCTACTCGTGGTGGCAATTTCACTGATGGTGCTGCTTCCGGCAAAAAGTATTGTCGTGATCTGAGGAGATGTCATCGGTGGTGAACCTTCTGCACACCCTTTGAGTTCATGTAAGAGCATGAAAATAAGCAGAGGAAGCCACTTCTTTAGCAGTATCTTCTGTTGGTATTCAGCAATTTAAATAAACAGTCAATACACATTTGCAAACAAGGCATTCTTCGAATTTACATACATCTAATGAAAATCATACCCAACAGGCATGTAAGATTTTTTTCAATTGATTTTATTAATTTTCATAGTTTTTCGTTGTTTTCAGTAGTGCTTTTTGCTCTGTAGATTGAGTTACAAACTTGACTTTCCTAGAAAATCTGTGCTCTGTTATACCGTGTGTCATTTTGTCATTTCCCCTCAGAAATTTTCAAAATTTCAAAATTTTCCAATAAGGAACAAATTTAATGATTAGAAGATTTTATTGTCTTACCACTGGATAATAAACATACCTTATTCCAAATTCAGGTTGGAGGCTAAAATAATGAGCAAGCTTTGAAGAATCTTTCCAAATATAACCTCTAACTTGGTAGTTGAATTCTGCTACTTAAATATGGTTTCCTAGCCAGGATGCAATTAGAGATCCAACAAATGAATATATCTGTTCACATTTCTTTTATTATGTTTTTGATTTTCAGAGCAACAAACAAACAAAACTTCTGTTCAGTATCAATGTGGAAGGTAAAATAAATTTCAAAACTGTTTCCTTTTTCTGGAATTTTGTACAGGCATGCCAAAGGGTTTTTTCATGCTTTTAAAAAACCAACACAAAACACTTGCTTTCAGGCTGGTAATGCAGGGAGGAAATGCTTACATTCTCTTAAATTTGTTGCTGTGAAAGTTCTCAAACGCTTGCTTTGCTGCTAGCTCTTAGGAAGACACTGTGTAAGGCAATCCAAAGGTGGGAGAAAAAAGTGTAATATGGCTGGTACCATTTGGAGGTAACTCGTGTGAATGAGTAAAGTGCCCATGCTTTTTGTCAGTTCTACACTTAATGAATCTGTAAGCGCATGCTAATCAAAGGAATACTAAGTAACACAAAGAAAGTCTCATTACATAGAAGTAGGTGAGAAAACAAAATTTATCTGAACTTTTTTCCCAATGATTTATAGCTCTGAAATAGAATCTATGTGAGAGAACATTTGTCTAAGTCAGCCTTTAGCTTTCCCTTCCTTTTGCCGAGGAAATTGCCTTCCTTTAACTTGACCCCTTTTCTGCATTTTCAACACCCTTGACTCTTTGGATAGAGTGGAAGAAAACAAGATGAGTAGTACCACTTATCTTCTGTCCTAATTTTCTGTCTTCAAAAGCCGTATCACACTTCTCTGCCCTCTTTAAGGTCTTTGAGCCTCACCTTTGAGCCTCCTGTGTTGGCTGAAGTGGGCCTTTATAAAATCTTGTATGAAACTTCACTTTGCAGTATAAATGGCTGTGTAAGTTTCTAACAGTAATTAACTAGAATTAGGTTATCGTGTGTATCTCTCACATTTTACAACAAAATGGTTGAGAAGAGGGATAGCTTCTGGAAATTTTCCTTTTGGTATATTAGTGATCGTTGCTGAAAAAAAACCAAAATAATTTTGTTTTCAGTGAAACATGTATCTGCATATCTAGCATCTAATGCTGTTTTCTGCTTTTCAGAAAGCATTGAACAGCATGCAACTTGCAGAGTGACTTTACTGGGATATCTGAATGTTCCCTGTAATTCTGTACTAGGAGCAGATTTATTGACTCTTAAATTTGAGCATTGCATTTATGCTGGGCAGTAGAAAAAACGTTAGTGGTGCCTTAAAGATTCAAAGGGAATAGAGGGTTGACAGTAGAGTGAGTGTATTCAGTGCTGAAACGGAAATCAGTTTGCCTGTCTTCTGTTTGTTTAGAAATTAATTTTTTCCTAGAGATTCCTGACAGTAAATCTGCACACAAAGTTTCAAAAGTTTAACTAAGGACACATTTTTAAATGCTCTATTGTGTAGGGGACTAACTCATTGTGAACACTTCAAATTACGTATCCTTGGGTTATGATTTTTGCTAAAGTTGATTTCTGCACAGGCTTAAAAAAGGATATGTACTCATGAACAGCATGTATCAGCTTAAATGAATGTTTTTTAAAAAGCATGCTGATTGTTTTAGACAACATAACTTTATGCAGTTGAATGTCAGTAAATTTTTGAAGAATATATAATGTATTATGTTCCAAACCCCTTCTAAACTAGTTGTACTGCTGTCACAAAAAGACTGAAAATTTGGGAATAAAAGTGGATGTTTGGAAACTCAGTTTTTCTCCCAGTTGTTGTGTTTATTCACTGTTGTAATGCAGTAAGCTTGAAAAGTTGTCAGACTCTTGCAAATTAGAGGGATCAGCTGGAGTCATTTTATCTGCCCACTCCCACCTGCATTTCCCCTCCTCCCCTCAATTCCATCAAAGTAATTTCAGAAACTGTTTTTCTGAGTCGTGCAAGTGTATGTCACAAGACAAAATATCTTCTCTTCAGGATAAAAAAAAAAAAGTAGAATATATACTTTGAGGAATACTTCAACTTTGTAAGACACCTCGTCCTTTTCTAAGGCAAACATTGGACTGGTGGTGTTCCCCCCACATCTTTCATGAGTTATGCTGAATATACAACAACAAAAGTATTAATATATTATTAAAAGTGCTGTTGTATCCTTGCATGATTAATTTTAGTATGAGTGAGCCTGTTTAAATGGGATGTCTTCTCCCTTAGATATTTGAAGGGAACTTGGAATGCTTGATAGCTTAATTTGGGGTAGGAGGATGGTATTTCAGTGTCTGCTTCAGTAAGTGTGGTATCTTTTGCATGCTCAGCAGAAGGACTTAGTTGCAGTTCAATGAGAAAAAGGATGTTGACTAGTTCTCTTCAGAAGTAAACTGTTTTTTTCCATTGTGACCTGGCCTGTTCTCCTTTGTAAGCTGCTTAGACAACAACGTTAGGGAGACTTATGGGAAAGGATTATTTGAAGCATCTGTGCTAAGGTGAACTCACGTGCTCTAGGCAAAAGGCATTCAACATCGAGGGTGCCGCTGCTCCTGTAGGGAGGATTTTGCTGCAGTTAGACTGGGGGACCCAACGCGGTCATAGGGCACACACATACGCTCCAGCTCATGAACCTGCAGGGCTGACTGGCAGACAGGGGTATCCCCAAGGGAAGCCTGTGTGCTCCCCCCGCTTTTTTTTAAAGCAAGATCCCAGATGTTTAAGCCTCTTCCGTACCCAAAGTTAGAAGAGAAGGTAGTCTTTTGAATTCTCTTTAAAAAATTCTCTGTGTTTGCTTGCCACATTTTTCTCCTCCGTTTTTTTCCATTAGATGCTGTCTTATTTCATGTCAAGTAGAGTAAAATGCCTACATTGTTATCCTGTCCTGTTCAGACAAGAAATTAGGCATCAAGAACAGTGATAACCCATCTTCAAAAAGTTTACTGTGATCACATTGGCAGTGATCCAAGGCATCCTTATATATTCTGTGAAGACTTAACATGCAGTGTGTTTTGTTGATTTGCAGAGCAAGAAATGGTTATTTCATTTGTAAAGAAAGAATTTCTGGAGTTAAATTGATACAAAAGTGTGCAACACATGCTTGCTAGACCTAGGTCACTTACCTACCTTTTCTTTAAAAGCAGGAAAATAAAATTATCCAAAGCTGGCTAACTTAATAGCAGTGTTGTATCCGTAAGGAGCTTAACAGGCATAGTGGTTATGACTGAGTTCATGTGGAAGTGATCTCAGCAAAAATATGTTGTTGTTTAAATGCTACAAACTACCTCAGTATTTTGAGCTGAAGCCTGCAAACTGTTTATATATAAATCTGTCATAAATGAAAATGACCTAGTGGTTATTTTATGCTTATTTCAATATTTGAAACCTTGACATTTTTCTGTTAGCCAGTCCAAGGTGCAGTGGTATTTTAAGTGTGCTGTTAGAATGTTGGTGAGTAGAAGGAAAGTAAATATTGGTGCATGTTTTTACAGGCATTTGGAGAGGTATTATTGACATATAATAATCCTGTCCCTTTGGCACTGCGTGGTTTGCATCTCAAATTCTGTGCAGCAGAGTACCTGAAGAGGCGGGAGAGAGCTTAAGCCTTAAGTAGTTGCTCAAAATTCTTTCTTGTTTACTGAGGATGAGATAGGTTGAAGTTAACGTATCATATCTGTGTAAGATACCTGTAAATATTTCTTGGGACTACATATAGTTAGAAAATATATAATTCTCACACAATCAAACACTGATATTGGCAGAAGGGCTGGGGAATTGATTAACCATCCTTGGAACTTGACTATACACATCCAAGAACGAAGCTGGTGACATGTTTACAAAAATATATAATCTGACATTGAAATGAGCTACAGTATCATTCACTTCTGAGTATATGTACTACTTACCGCTTGTCATGAGTGAAGCATACTGTAAGCTAAAAAAATAGTGATAGTAACTGTTCATTATGGGGCTGAATTCTGCAGAATATCTCATCAAGTGCAGGTGAATCTGCTTTTCATAATTATGCGTAAGGCCTATTGATGAGAACTATGAGATTTTATGACCGGTATCTTCCTGCCCTTTGCTTGCAAATGATTCAACTTGTTCTGCTTGCTTCCTTATCTGAGAAAGTATGTGGTCATTAGCATCATTAAATACTGATTGTGATTTGGGAATGCGATATTCCTTGGAAAAAGGTGCCAGCTCCATGGGTGACTGTTTGTATACAGATGTTTGAGAGTAAACCTTCCCATGTCTGGACGAGCCACTAATGGGCCCTAATAAAGCTAGTATATAAATAATAAAGGAGGTTGCCACTTGTTTATCGTGTCAGTAGCTACTGAGTGTAACTGTAGTAATCACAGTGTTGTTCTGTTGTGGGTGTATATTGAAATTTGGCTGTGAAACATGTCCACAAGAGAATTTGCCTGTTGAGACAATAGGTGCAAAAATTGGAAAAGGAGAACATTAAATAGAAAGCGCTGCAAAGTACTTTTTAATTATGAGCTTACTAGTAACTGATCACACGTTGAGATAACATGACTTTACAAAAAAAAGTAGACAAATATTTCATCTTCTGACTTACCCAAAATAACTTACGTCATCTTCATCTTTCTGAACCTTCTTGTATTAATTAGTAACTGTTCAGACAGTATAAAATACCTAGAATGGGAACTTTTTGGTTCTGTGCATCTCACTACTATGTATGTAATTCCGTTTACATCACTATGAAACTTTAAAATACCTATTCTGTGTGTACCTCTGCATTTTAAGTTGTTTTACTTGGCAAAGTAGTATGGATAGCTGTGACCTTTTATTTAGCAACTGATGCTTAAGGATTGTCGAATTCAGCAGAAGGGAGTGGATGACTAAAAATAAAGCTTGAACATCAGGCGATAGTGGAAGTGAATCCTCTTTCGTAACTGGCCATCTGAAAGGTATTTGGAGGCAAGTGGTTGTGAAAGTTTGCCGTGGTGTTTTTCTAATGCTGCTTTCTGATCTCTGTGCCCCACGCAGCTGGTGGGTTCAACAGTCAGCAAACTGTCTGCTGCTGAGCTGTGCTCTTGGGGTGAAAAGAGACTATAGATACAAATGAGCTCCAGAATGGCCTCTGGTCTCTTGCAGATCTACTGTTCTTCAGCCTGACAAGAATGGAGATGATTTCCCTAGTTTTGTGATACTGAACTCGACAGAAATTCTGAACTTTTAATCATTGACTGAGTTACGTGGCAGTTTAACAATCTGAAAAGTTGTCTTCAATAAAATAGGTCTATAAACTGCGTCCCAGGGATTTTTGAATGAACAGAAACCTCAGTTCCTCAAAGGAGGATGAAAAATCACTGCTAAACCATAGTGATCATGGTACAAGTCAGATGTGCGTTCCTGTGTTGCGTAAAGGGGTGGTAAGGAGCAGATTTCTGTACATTTTATCCAGGTACAGGATACTTAATGAAAATATTGTTATGCTTTGACATAAGCCTTGCTACTAGGAGGAGTATTGCTTGCTTTTACCTCCCTTTTTGTTGCTTGCTTTCTCTTCAGCAGTGATGTAATTCTTCAGTTGTTCTCTGTGAGGCTGCCTTTTCAAACCTAGCAGGTTGGGGCTTTGCTCCGGAATGATGCTCTGACATCTTTTCTACTAATAGGGATGTGGCTAAGTGGTGCTTATTTGGCGTGTTTGTCTTGTGGTTCTGAGCCAGATGTCGTGTTTTAAGGTGTGAAATGTGGAAAGACTGTTTAGAGCTGCCAGGATGTTTGAGGGCTTAGAGCAGGCTGGGTTGGTTGGTTTTGGGTTTGGTTTTTTTTTTTTTTGTGGGGGTTTTTTTTGGTATTTTGAGATCTTGTTGCTAGGGCATTGTTGAGTCATTTTACTGATATATCTGGATCAGTTTATATCCTTCTTGTGCTGTGAAATTTAATTCCTTCTGTCATTTTGCTTCACATTTTGTTTCCTGGGCAACAACCTGACTTCTGAAGCCAGTGCTCTTCTGTTTTTAATCCGTACACTGTTACTAAAATGATCAATAAATCAATAAATACTGATCCTGAAGTACTGCCATTAAGTTTTAAAGCTGATCCCAAACTAATTAATAGGAATACAAACCTCTGAGTTATTGCTTCAGACCGCAGCTATCCCTACAGCAATTTTAACCTTTCAAAAGCAAGCATATTGCTATTACAAGGTGTGCTAGACCTTTTTTTGGGTATTTTGAATGTTGTCCTGAAATGCTAAATAGTTATTTTGGAAAAAAGAATTTCCCTGAGAACAGATTATTTTATATTCGTCATGGACTGAATACCAGCATGTTTAAACCAACACAAACCGATGCTGTCGTGTTCACATCCATGCCTATCAGTTTTATTTCAATTTGACTGCACTGTTGCCAAGCAACAAGTGCACGACTCCCACTTTTGCCTGCCTACTCGCTGCACCGTTATCACCTAATTTGTATTCCAGAAAAATAGAAGGAAACCTAAATTTCAGTCTGCTTTATTGAAAGCAGTCTGACCAAGAAGCCCTCTTGCTTGCACCTACCACAGGCAAGGTTTGGGTAGAGAGCATAGCCCTAGAACTTAGGAATGCCATCTTACTTCCATACCCAGCTGCAATTTTTTTGTATCCTAGCTTCCCAATCCTGTACATGTATTTGGAAAGCCCCACGACCCCATTTCCACTTCCAGGCTTTTATTAGCGTGCTTAAGACTTTGAAGCCTGAGTAGCAAGTCATTCAGTATGGGGACTTGCAATTTGCCCCAAACAACTTCTGGAAAACTATTTTTTTATAGAGTTGCTCTTCACTGAATAGTCTCATTATGGGTGAAACATTCTCAGAGTGTTTAAAGTTGATTCCGTGTAGGTTTTTTGCATGCAATAGAATTTGGCATCCTGTATTGAATTGTTCAGCAGACACACGTGTAGTATTTCATGTAACTTCCTCGACTCGAGGCGGTTTAGTCATAGCACCTCATTTTGTGATCTCTGTCCTACCTTGCAAGCTAAGCTGCTTTAAACTGTGTGGGATGAAACCATATGAATGAGCTAACTGTAGGAAATACCTGGTTCTGAACATAAGTTGATACTGGTTTATAGTCAGTCAGTACTTAGCAAGTACATTGACTGTCCAAAGAGAGCGGCAGGGAGTGACTTTTTTTTTGATACTGATCCTAGTTAGTGGAATTTATCAGTTCATGTCAGATTATTTAACCTGGGGAAAATACATGGAACTTGTGCAAGCAGGCAACTCTTTCAGACTGCTGGTAGCTACTTTATATAATGAGTCACTTCTGCTGGCCATTGAAGGTACCGTGCACATATTGCTTACGGTCTAGGTTGCCTAAACTTTGACTTGGGCAACTAGTTCTTGCCTATCTAATATGTATATGAAATGTCAGTCTTTGGTTTTGGGTTGTGTTTTTTTTTTAAGTTTTCTGTCCTATTAAACACGGAGAGTCTTTTTTTGAGAGGGGGAAAGAGCTACCTTTTTCTAGTGGGTAGAGATATGCCTTAGGTGTTTGCAAGTTCTAAAGGGTAGGAAGGGGAAGGGTAGACCCTATGTTACTATTATCAGTTTATTAATAAACAATATTAGGGATACATCAGTATCAAAATAATATAATTTGATATAACCATAATTTTCCCCCATAAGACATGAAGATTGAGCCAAGTGTCTGCTTCAAATGGGTTCGTATAATAAAATATTATCTATTCAGTGATATTACTATGCTTACTTGAAAAGAAGCACTGTCACTAATTCGGTTCAATACAAACGTAACTTTATTTTTACTTAAATGCCAATGAAATAACTGTACAAATTCATTGTGTAACATTTACTGTTAGAAATTAAAACACATTTCTGGTTATAGAAATACTGTTCACAATTGGAAAGTTGTGATTTCTCTGATACCAGTGGTTGTAAATGGTCTACAGCCCTCATTGACACCTAGGAGAAATAGGTAGAGGACTCCAGTCTCAGTAGTGAGGTTTTCTGGGTTTTGCAGCACCTTCATGCTACAATAACTGGAAATTAAATGGCCTGAAATGAATGGAAAACATCGTATAAAGATTTGTAATATTAAGTGAATAATACTTTTCAATGAACTTGTTCTTCAGTTTTCATTTCATGCTGTTTGCAAAACTTCATCTGTAGTATATCAAGTACCTTTGCCACATAATTTAAATTATTTTCCTAGAGTGGACAGAACCATGCGTGCAACTATTTCTACTCACTGATGGTGCAGATGTCAAGGAGAATAGCATTCATGCTCATCCTTATAAAGCAAGGATTTGGGCATGTTCAATGCCATGGACTGAATTAATTTTTTTTTTTTTAAGTCACAAGATTCAAGGATTGTTTCAATGACAGCTTGACAACTAATTGCTTAATTGATTTGTTACATAACTTGCATTAGAAATTGGCTGATATTTCAGTTTACTGATCAGAAAGTAGTAGTTTGATACAGGCTGATTTGTGATATTCTTTTAAGCATAATATATTAATATTTCAGATTTTTGGATGTCACTTGAAAGAAAGTTAAGGAGTTCCATTTCATTAATTTGTGTAGATAACTCCTTGTTGTTGGAGAGTGTCATGGCATTGAACATCTTGTGTTTTCCTCTACTTTTACCTTTTTTTTTTAATATGGAGAGTGAGAAATAACTTGCCTGCAGTCTCTAAGTCAAGTCATAGCAAAAAGAGATATCGGCCCCTACCACTTTTCCCATGCTGAAGTTGGACCATGTTGCCTTCTCAGTTTACACCCTCTTAGTAGACATCATGGCATTGTCATATTTAATTCCTAGATTCAAAACTGTTGTTCTTCATATTTAAAATATCTTAATATATATGAAGCAAACATAGATATACATGCTAGCAATTTTTTCTCAGGAATAACTTCTGATTAGTGAAACAGCTACGTTTAGTTCCTTTATTTTTTCCCTTCCTTTTGCATGTCATCATAACTTACAAAGAATCTGTGCTGCTATATTACAAGAATTGCTCACTGGCAAGTCAAGCAAGACAATGCACATATGATACAGGCCTTCTATTTTTTTTTTCCAGTTGTTTAATGACAAAATCATACATAAAATCAGTACTTAAAATTCTGATGTTTTATTCTGTGCAAGTAAAATTAAAAATTTAAATACAAAATAAGCACATTTTTAAAAACAAAATCATAGGTTAGTTTTAGTCAATTAAGACATATTAAAATAAGTAGCAGCTTAGTATCAAGACGTTAGTGTGCACTTCTTTAATTAAGAACTGTTATTTTCTTTAGATCAGAGTCAGAACTTCGCATTTCTTGTATTTTGATTCATTGTTTGACCTGGATGTCTTAACTCCAGCAATAATTCTCACAAGATACAAGCCCTTAGCCAATAAACATTGCCACTGCATTAAGCATCACAACATAAACCAAATATAGCTCACAGATACTTGCTTTGGAGGGCACGTGAGTATTCAAAATATTTGTAGTGGATTCCTCTTTCCTTAAGGTAGCAGTTGTGCTCTGAGGCATTTTGGAGTAGTTTGTTGGCATTCCACTGGTGATACTTAGAGTCATAGGAGTAGTGAGTGATCCTGTTGAACGAGTCATGCTTGAGTTCACCTCGGTTGAATCTTTGATGTAGACTGTGTGTGTGGCTGCTGCTTCTTGAGAACTAACCTTCCTAGTTGTCAGATCTTCTGGATAGAGGAGGAGGGGTCGGTCTGTGCTCGTAAACAGTACAGTTTGGCTTAAGGTTGCCAGGGTAGCAGCTTCCTTAGCTTTAAATTGTTTATGCATGTTTGTCATTTTGGTGGATTCAGTTGCCACTGGAGAAGTAGCTTTGTCTGCTGCCTTCATTCCTTTAATCACGAGGCTGGAGTCTGTAACTGTGGGAGCTGCTGAAGTCGGTGTGGCATTCATCCAAAGCACAGATTGGTTAGCACAGGGAGCCCCTATAACGCTGGCAGCTGTTCCCTGCACCCATTTAAGCAAATACGGGATATTTTGTTCATCGCTGCAGGACCATGGGTTGTTGTATAGTGTTACTACTTGCAGCTGAAAGAGCTGGTCAAAAGCTTTGTCAGGAATGTATGTGAACTTGTTGTTGTGCAGGTAGAGGCTTGTAAGGTGTTGTAGTCTCACCAGTGTTCCTGGAAGTATCTGGGACAAGAAGTTATTGGATAGATCCACCGTCTCTATGTTGTAGGGCATATTGGTTGGAACTGTCCAAAGTTTGTTGCTGCTGAGATTGAGCAACTTGAGACTGCTCAGTGTGTTGTTGATCAGAACAGCTCTTTCCACCATATTCCTGGAAACATCGAGCACTTTAAGATTCCACTGGTAAGCTGTATCAAGTTTCTGAAGAACTTTAATGTTGTTGTTTATGGCATATAATTCCCATAAGGACTTGGGCAGATGAGCAGGAACATTCTTGAGCCAATTATTTGAAATATCAAGGGTCCTCAAATTGGTGAATCTCGTTAGCTGATGATCGAGATCTACAAACTGGTTAAAGGACAGATTTAAATATGTAATGTTGTCTTGAAGTCCGTGTGGCAGCATAGTTAAGTTTCTGCCTGAACAGTCCACATTCCTGTCATTTCCTGAGCATGTACAGTTAGAAGGACAGATACCCAAACCAGTGGGTATGAAAAACAGAAGGACCAGCAGACAGGTAGATGTATTCAATATCTGGTATTCCATTGTTGCCTGGAAATAAATATACCAAAATGACACCCTTTAAATCCATGTAATATATTTTATTTCTTTATAAGGGTTGTCTTTGCAATGACCACTTGCAGGAGAAATTAAGTAAAAATATCAATAAACCCCTTTGTGGCACGGTCCTTTTTAGAATTGTTCAAGAGAGACTTTACAAAGCATCCCTTCATAGACTGTCATGTTGTCTGGCAGAATGAGACTTGTTTTTTCATCTCCCTTTCCCCCTCAAGCTCAAATGAGGGCTTTCTTCCGAAAATGCAAGTCTCTTCCAAATGTTATACAATGTCTGCTTCTTGTTTTTAGTGATTTCAAGCCTATATTATGTTTGGGATAATGTGTTCTTTTATACAGGATGAAAAAATGGCTGTCAACTGGATCTGCTTTACAAATCTCTGCAGCAATGTAGCAGTCCCCCCCATACATGCATGCTATTTGCTTAAGTAGAATTGGTTAAAATACATCTTAAATTGTTAGGAATTTAGTTAGAAATCCAAATTCCATGTCCATGCTAACATGCACGTTATTATTTTTCCTTATTATAGTGTTAATTACATTCTCAAAGCTGGTAGCACATGTTTGAAAGCTGAATTAATGTTAGTAAGAAATCTCTGACACTGCAGCAAATCTCTGGTGCAAGCATTTGTCATCAACTAATAATTTCGTTCTTATTTCTGTCTCTAATTTTGTAGTAGGTTTTTGTGATTAAAAACAAAAAACACAAACTTACCGTAATCTCTTCTGCAATATCAGCACATCATTTCTGTGAAAGATTTAAGCTTAGAGGTCGTCTTGTTCTAGAGAGTAGCTACAGTTGCTGTCTGTGGATTGTGCTTGCCTCTTCAGCTGCATCGTATTGCTGCTAGCTGGGGCTCTGCAACCACCTGATCTGCACTACATTGGAGGACTGCAGAGCTGTCGTTGGTGCTGACTCAAATTTATTGCAAAGCGAGCATATTCAATAAAATAGTTGTTTTTTATAATTTGAATCAGTTGTCTTCTCTATATCGGTATTTTATGCTATGTTAATGCATCAAAACATAACATGTAAGATTGCCTACATAAACAGTACCAAGTGACATTTCTGTAGGCTGTTTTAGCTTAAGCTATGATTCCATTTAAATGTTCCTATGTAAAAACGCATGTTAAGTTGTGTTCTTTTTCACCTTTGATTAACCTCTTCTCCTGCAATAAAGGTTAATGTTAATTTAGGCTTCCTATCTTAAGCTTTTTTAAGCTACCCTGCCAGAATATCTTCTCATAATTGTAAAACGTTCAGTTTTCTACTCCTCAGATCAGGCTATCACTGTATTGTAAGGTGTAATATAGCTCAACTTCTAGGATTTTACAGATTTCTATAGGAAATCTTGATCTGAATTTCTCCAAACAATATGGTAAGAGTGGGTATAGTTTATAATGCTGTTAATTTTAACATGGTGTAATGCAACAACCCTTGAAAAAAATCTTTGCGTAATTAGAATGCTATTCTTAGGCATACACAATCATACAGCGTATATAAATGGTAATAAAAAATTGTAAATATCTTTTCCTATGTCCATGGTATGCACAGCAGCCTAGCATTGCATTTGCATAACTTATGACTTCAATTTTTGGTGGTAATTTAAAGATTTTGAAGTTTATGGTTATAATATGTGCAAACATGTGCTCTGTGCAACATCCACAAACACGTTCCCTCCCCAAGCAAACTCAAAACTACAAACTCTCTGCCATTTTGCAGAGATGTCATGGAAAGCCAGCTTCAGCATCTAGCAGCTTCTTTCTATAAATCTAAGCATTCAATGCTGGTAAAAAAAAAAAAAAAAAAAAAAAATTAATTCACTTCTGAGACCACCCTCCTATTTCCCACCAAAAAATTAGCTTATCAGAATGCATGGGCTTAGACAGGACGGTGAGCTTCGCTTGTACTCAGGGCCCAGAAAAGAACCTGTAAAACACTTAGTCACCTTGAGTTAAAAGGAATCTGGCATCCACGCAACATTAAATTAATTTTTAAAGTTTATATTAATAATATTGAGTGCATTCTGAAAATACTGCTTCAGAGGAATAAATGAGTGAATGCGCACAACTATTTCTGCTAATCATTTGCCTGGGTCTTCTGCAAACTGTTTCTATTTTATCCATAAAAGTCAAAAGTATCTAGGTAAAAGAAAGCCTTTTTGTACTTGTTCTTCAAGCGTTTGGAGCCATTTCAGCTTTTTGGTGACCACTGTATTAACTGTTCACTCTCACCGTTCTCTGCTTTACTAGACAGCAGTGTGAAGTGACTGGAGGTTTTACACCAGTGAACTTTTTGGCAATATTTGATCTAAAGGAAATCTCCTTGCTATTAGTGAAGAACAACAGATGGCTGTTAGGAGGATTTGTCTCAGATACCTGTAGTCCACTGTTGCCAAGTTGTTACCCAGTCATACGCAGAAAACGGGCCCTTGTATGAAAGACGATATGTGAGCATGTCGAGGCATTGAGAGTTTGTTTTGAATTCCAAGCTTTGTGTCTAAGCAAATACTCAGTTGTGCTTTAAGTGACCAGAACATCTTTGAATTAGAAACCTTTATTAGAATTAACTTGAATTCATTGCATTCGCTTATACAGCCTAGTAGAACAAACAATTTTTAGAAGCTCTGAGTACCTCTGAAGCTGTCCTGTTTCTTGAAAGCTCCCTGTCTGTGTGTGTTACATATATGTATATCCTGACACACAAAGGTATGCATACTCTGTTTTCTGTAGTCTCCGAAATCTGGAATCACTAGTTACAGATAACTAGTGGGCACAATCCGTATTGCATTTCGAAATTACTTGCTTCAGGCAGAAGCAGGTTGTTGCCTTTTGTGAAAGCTGAAGTTAAGAAACAGCGGGGAAATGCCCATGCTGTGGTCTCACTGTTCTTGCCTGCGTCAACTTCTCCTTTTTTCAGTTATTTGAAGAATACTTCATTTAAGAAAAATGTGAAGTATGCTGGAAACCAATTTTGGCAGTCTACAAAGGGTGTTCTGGCTGTGGCAGCTGGGGCAGTGGTTCATGACTCTCTTGAATAAGTAGCTCGGGTGGTGGGGGTAGTTGTTCCTCTGTTCCTGAGTGAAATTCCTGGTACTTGCTAAGATCTGAACCCTGATCCTCCGTTGGTTCCCTGAGCCAGTCAGGTGGAGGTGGCAGATCTTGGGGTTCAGGTGAAGCCGGTGTGTGAGGGCAGGAGTCACGTGCACAGCTTGCGGCTTCTGAGGTGGGAGCTGGAGAGGCATCTGCGATGGAGGCTGAAATGCTGGCTACGGGGCAGTCTGCTGCTGGTGGAGGCAGTCGGCTGTTTTCATTACTGGTAGCGCAGCTGGATGGTTTCTCTGATGCCGTGGGATCATTCTGTAAGTTTGTGTCTTGTTTCAATTTCCAAGGCAACATAAATAAAACTGATGAACGCTTGGTAGCCTGGTCAGAGTCCATAAAGACATCTGGTGTGTCTCCATCTGCAAATGGAGAACGACCTGCCCAATTTGAATCAACTAGAACTGGTCTCCTGCAGCATTTCCACAGAAGAATTATAATAATAGCCATTATCATACTAATCAAAATGATGCCAATTATCAGTGCTGCTATCCAGCTTCCATCACTAGGTTCTGTGTATGCTGTGGGGAACGGAGGTGGTGTCGTAACAGTCAGTGCTCCTCCAGATTTGTGTAAACTGGGTCCAGTTGCTTGCAGTTGATGCAGAGGAGCTTTGTCTTCTGTTGGACTCCTGATACTGGTGTATGCATTTCTTTTATTCATGGAAACATTTTGAGGTGTTGCTGTAGAAAGTGATTTCCAGATTTCTCCATAGAAGAGAAACAGTATTACTTGGTTGCTGGCCATTTTCCTGCAGCCTCTTTCAATATGTTCTCTCCTACAGCACGAATGAAATAGAACATATTAACTTGAAAACTGCGTTCGTTGTGTAGTTACACTTTACTGACACCAGACAATTTTATGTTAATACTATAGTAGTGAAAATAATATTAGACTCTGTGTTTAAAATTTCATGTCTGTTCCCATTTGCATAATCAGTCGCTGAGTTTACAAACAACAGGCAGATTTTCAACATTATTGATCATTCTAATTAAGTGACTTTGAAGAGAACATCTTGGTTATTATTACCTTTTTTCACTTTATCAGCAAAAGGCATCAGCAGAGAAGTCCTAAGAGTGTTTCAAAATAACATTCATCAATCATGTAAATGGTTGTGGACCTGGAACAAAACATGAAACACTCGCAGCAGTATTGACAAACAAGATTGTCACGAGTAAGGAAAACTGTCTTGTTTTGATGGATAAAAGCTGAGACCTAATCAAAAGGCTCCTCACAGTTCTCTTAAGCTTTTATTTCCTTTTCTTGCCTCTCTTCAGCAGTTAAGGGTGGAGCGTAATAATTTTTTTAAAGTTTCCAAATACTGATGCTGTAATGGAACGTCATTCTAATGTTAAACTGTTTTTACAAATAAAAAAGTGGAACACTTTTTGTAACGAAGGAGATTGTGTTAATGTTAGGTTGTTGGCGTGAAACAGATTTCCACCTCCCCCTGTACTGTTTAGAGTTCAGGTATCTGAATGTCTCCCTATGAAACAAATCATAAAATACGTCCAGTACATAGCGGTTTTATATCTGAAGCTACTTTCATGCAATTTGAGCTAATTTATTAGTTACTATAATGCTAGTCACGTGAAGCTGTTCCTGGGAAATTAATATGCATAAATCTGTGTGGGTTTACAAATATGCAAAGTTAAATTTCATATGCAACAGTATAAACACCTATGAGTAGTAAATTAATGCTTCTTGAGAACATTATGATCTAAACTCTGTAAGGTTTGTAACAGGGAAAAATGATACAATTTAATTTTCTTCTGCTCCCCTCTTTTCAAAATACAGTCAAATCATGCTTACATGTAGAGCTCATGATAGTTCATAGTCACAACATCAAACAACATGTGTTTGAAACCCTAATACTTTTAAGATACAGACATTCAACAAGAGCTTTGAATACACCCTGCAGTCGGGACATAGACAGTGCTGTACATGGAGCAGTTCCATTTCAAACCAAAATATTAAGCCTTTCCATCTTGAAGTTGATTCTTACCTGCACATTGATCTTCTGTCAAGCGAGCATCCTCTTACTTTTCTGTTTGAAGCCTTAGAAGACAGACTGTGTGCTGAAAGTCAAGCAGCTTAAAATGGCTGGTTTCATGTTGAAGTTGGTTTCTGCAGCTGAAGAGGAAGTTTACCAACACTTGCTGCAGGAAGTGTCAAGAGTAGGGAGATTACTAAGAGCCTTATCTCAGAGTTTGCATGCTTTACAAGCAAACTTTTCAGCTCTGTTTTTATAAAACTCAAATATTTACATGTTTGTGGCTTTTGTCTGGTATGTGCCTATTATGTAGAAATTCATTAGTACTTGTTTGCCTGTCTCTGCAAATAGTTATAGTTGCTTCTGTGTGAGTCAAAAATTATGCAAGTTTGGATTGGATTTGAACCTTACTGATTTGATTTCAGAGGATGGGTTTGGTGTGCTGTCATGATTATTAGTGGAAAAGCAACCTTACCGTGAGTCATAGAAAGCTATCTGATCATAGGATGCTGGCTTGCTTACCCATCTTAATTTGTGTAGTTGCATTAAAAGGCAGATAACTGCAGATTTCATCCTGCTCCTGCCTCCTACTCTCCATGTTATTTTTGTGTCTGGACAACTTTGGTACCTGCTGCCATCATTAAAGGCGGGCTGTGCTCTCTCAGCAGCTGTTTTCCCACTGTCTCTCTTTGTCCATACCAAACTACTTTCTTCTGTCTCCTTGAGCATTTTTGCCTAGGAAGGCTGCCTGGCAAAAAGAACCCCGCACAAATATGTCCTCCCGGCATTTTGCAAGCATATTGTGCCAGTGCCAAGTAGCTACTGCCAGATCCTTCTGCGGCTTCTTCATCTCCTCCTGCTTTTCCTGTTGTGCCTCTCTTCTGATTGCACTAGTTCTCTTTTTCAGACTCTCCCTACTCCTGCAGCAAACACAAATCCTGATCCCATACTCGCATTATAACTCATAGTTTCTTGCCTGATTCCTTCATCTCAACCCCATTCTCTTCAACCCTCATAGTCTCCACCTATCTTTTGCCACAGTTCCCACCTCATTGACAGTTCTTTTTCCTTCCTGTTTTTCCTTCCACTGATATGATCGTGATTCTTTCCTTTTTTGCCGGCTTTTTTCATGACACTGCTGCTTTACCCCTTCAATCTGCTGCCTACTGACAACTTACTGTGTTCCCGTATGCAGGCTGGCTAACTCTCTTACAGATTCCTTCTCCTGGTTTAGTTCTGTTACCTTCCTAGCTGTGAGCCGTTTTACACCAGGTTACATTCCCACGTTTGCTATCTCAGATTCTTTTTTTAGTACTTGCACTGCCTCTGCTGTTGCCTCATGTGCTCATGGTCATTTTGGGGAAGGAGAAGGTAACTGCAATGCAGCCTCCCCCAACCCTCCCTTTAGCTCTCTTTCTGTCACCTATGTGAGATGTTCTCAGTTCATCTCCTCTGAGTACTAGGTTGTCACCACCGATCTGTCACAGTTTGCCCTTATTCTTCTGGCCTTTCTTCTCACATTTTAGAAATGCCTGACATAATCCCCTGTCCTCCCATTCTACTTGAGTGTTGTGTTGCAGCTCCTCCCTTCGAGCTCTAAGGTCTGAACATGTGGTTTATGGCAGATTCATTGGAATTTGCCCTGTAGTTGTGTTTTTTTTTTTCCCCCCCATCTCCAATGAACTTATTTTCTAATGTCTCCCAGTTCTGTGCCAAGCTTGCAAACTCCTTCCAACTTTATCTTCCTACACAAACCACCTTTGACACAGGCAGTTGCATTTTTTTGAGATCTTGCGCTCTCTTGGCTTCCCCGATACTGTCGTCTCGCTTCTCTGTTGCTTCTTTACCTGCCCTTTCAGATAAGTTTATGGGTGATGTAATGGAAGGTGTTTTGGGGATTCAGTCTTACGTCCCGATTCTTTCAATCTCATATAGCTGTCTCTTGTGTCAAAAATGTTTATTACAGATGCACAGGATGTTTAGAGCTTTATTATTATGCAGTTTTAGCACTGGTAACCATGGTGCAACAGATCTTCTTTAACCCAAGAAGTAGCCTGTGAAAAGCTTCTCATGTTTCCTTAAAGTAACAAAGCTCTGCTGTAGTGGGACCACGCACAGACGTTTCCCCAGAAATATGGGAAAATCAGGTCTCTATGAGAATACAGAAACTAAAAGTTGTGGTGGTTTTGAAGAAATGTTTGGCATGTTCTAATGGGTTGTTTCAGGACAAAGTGGAGTGTATTTCCATGATGCAAGAGACCACAGCTAGTCATCAGAGAAGACCTTTACTGACCTTCAGCAAATGTTATAGGAATATACTATTCCAAAATGCCTTGTGTAATATTTTTTGTAATATTTTGACTTAAAGAAATAGTATCACATAAGTTATTTAAAAACTGATTTTGCTAGTTTATTGGAGATAACAAATTGAAACAGTTCTCATATTCTAACATATAATACAAACTTTGTATATTCATACGCAAAGTCAAAACACAATAAATACGATTCAAATCTCGATCTGGTTCAAAAGCAATTAAGCTGGTTTGAGAAGTTCGTGATGGAAAAACCTGAAAGGGCATTTTGAGAGGGACTAGTTCCTGTTTCAGTAATTGCATCAAAGTTGTGAATGAATTATGGTTTTCTTAAAAAAGCAACTTGGGTATACCTGTGTAGCACCTTATGGTATGGTATATTTATTAGACTAAGTCCTTTCCTTTTTTTTCCCCTAATGATCTTTGAGAATGGGCAGACTTCTGTCCTTTTGTTTTACCCCGTTCAGCTCCTCAAATCACCATGATTTCTGGTCAAAGGAGTAAAACCAGTCTTGACGCTATTTATAGAAGGCTATTTAACACAATCTTACTCCCTTCTAGATCTACAAGTTGCTGTAGCATTCCCACTATCACAAAAGGAAAAACCCTAAGATCTGAATTTAGCTTTCCTGTGTTAAAATTCATGTTGTTACTTATAAAGCAAAAACTTGGCTTTCATTAATGACGTAAAAAAGGCAAAAGATGAGTTTTTACCTGAGTATGAACTAAATTTCAACTACAAAATTGGTTAAAATGGGTTTGTGTGACTTTGATGGTTCTTTGTTTTCCCGTTCGTTATCTAGTTCCTTAGTGAGTTTCTCAGTACTTTCATCTTTGATTTTGCTTTGGATCACAGCATCTCTCCCTGATATTAAGTCCTTCATTATCAAGTCAGTTCCAGTTGTCTCCTTAGGCATCCTCTGCCATGTTCCTGCTGCAGTTGGCCAGAAACTGTTAGTCGCCAGAATATCACCATTGCTCCTGGGCCTACGTTTTCCTTGCCTAGTTTTTTTGAGATACGACATTTTGTTTGCTATTATGACTGTCGACAGAAATAAGAAGGTGCAGATAAGCACGAGTACTGCTATTACAACGAAGCAAATCAGTATAAGAGACTTATTGTCTTCACATATTTCTTTTGTCATTGTATTCTTGGGTTTGCTGGTATTCCTAGGTCCTCCAGTGGCAGCACTTCTGGCAGGGGAAGATGTTGATTTTTGTGCCATCGTTGAAGATAAGGATCGCAGGGTACTTGTCTGCATTTCAAAAGTAGTCATTTTGCTATTGAAATTGGTGCTTAGAGGAGAATTTGTATTGGCTTCTGTTACGTTCTGGCTTCTACTTAGGTTTTGGCTGATAGGACTCCAGGTTTCATTTATAACCCTAGGATAATCAGTATGGTTTGCACTTGTTTGCAAACATAAAGAAAAGATTATCACGACAGGGAGGGCAAAGTGTGGTTTACCGTGTCTCTTTGTCTTCATCTTCCTATTTAGTCACCTGCAAAAATACAAATCATGGCATTAGTTTAGCATTTGCTAGTTCTTAGAAGTTTGAATCGGACTTCTCGGGGAATAGTAGGCAGCAAGCCTTTTTGATGAAAAAAATATGTAACTCGACCTGATTTTTAGTGGATGTAGGAGGAAGAGTTCAGGTACTTGGAATTCTGAAAGAATAGGTTGTCTCGAACTTCTGACAGTTTGAGGTTTATAGAAAATATATGAAGATTAAAAAAGGAACACGGAGCAAAGAGAGAAGGGGAGGTGTTTCCTACTAACTACTCAGTGGCGTAGAGGCAGACTCTATGGTAGTTCCTCCTCTTTAAAGCTGGCCGCATTACAACTTCAGGTTCACCACTTCTGCTTTTACACAGTGAAAGGAGAAACCCGTGTTAAGTTTACAGATTACTGCTGCTTACTTTCCTGTATTTCCCCGAATGTGGGAAATGTAGCCGTGCTCGTAAAGACGGTGAAGTGAAAAACTTTAATCTAAAATGTTCCTGTAAGTGACAGCAGTAGCTTATTTTAATTGTTTATATTTCTTAACACAGCTGTCTGGAGTGTTTCAGAAATGCCTAGGAAAATTTTTGTTCACTAATGTTTCTGCTTTATTGTACAAAAGGCTATTTATCACAAATACACTTCTCACAAATTTTTCTCACAAACATGCTACAGATTGTGACATTTTCTTTAAAACGCCTGAGATCATTATGCAAATGATATTACCATTAGTATGTTCTGTTTCACATTTGTGTAGTATTCAAATTTGTACCTGTTGAATTTGTCTGGAGGGCAGGCAACTGATCTTTAGGTTAGTCTGGTACTAAGATAATAACCTCAAAATAATAGTGACAAATCAGACAAGCAGAGAACCACTTCACTGCTGCTGCTTCGTCCAGTTTGCACGTGTGAGACACGTTCAGAGTTCAAGGCTTATTATCACCTGTCTCTATTAACAGAACAAAACGTTTCCTTTGAACGTTACAGACTACATTTGGTTCAAATATACATACTGTAGAGAACAACCAAAAGTAACAGTGCTGTTTTTATAAACACATTTGTTCTTGAAGCTGTTACTTTAAAGGTAACAAAGCGTATCTGTATGTTTGTAAGATTAGGTAATTTTGAAATATTCCAGACAATGTTAACTTCTATCATAGTCAAAAGTTAGCATGCCTACCAAAGAACTTAATATATTCACTCCCAAAAATGAGAGGGGTGAACTTGTCTATCTTGCAAAATCCAAATGACAGTCCTTCATATTGCTGAAGTCCTCCAGGAAAATGAAAGCAGTGATGTGCCTGCTGTGTAAACAGGGAACAAACTATGGGTGTCTCTCTTTACGTGACAAAGGAGCAGCAAAGGATATATGTGTCTTTTACTTTACAGTTCACCCATAACATAAAATTAGACTCCATTCTGAGATGAATCCTTATTGTTAAGTTTGAACTAGAAAGCATCTTAGTAATCAACTACAGCTCAGGTAGAATTTTTATCTTTACATGGTAAAGGTTGTCTGGAGGATGCCTTGTGGCATACTTTAAAAAGGAAAAAAGCAAAGCCTTTTTTTGGAAACAAAACGACATTTCACGTGAAGTTTCTGCGTGACATGCAGAACTGAGATGAGTTTGCTGGTGCAGATATACTCCAACATTTAATGTTACTGTCCGAGAGTTGCGACTCTCTTTCTGCCTACTCCCTCCAAGAATACAGTAAGTCCAGTGTTGATTGTAGTGTTCTAGACAAGATGTGCTTTTCTTAAAAATAAACAAACTGATGTTGTTAAGGGCTCACTTAAAATCATGAGAGCAAAGGAACTGATCATTAAAGAGCTGTTTTTTTCTTTTTAGTTCAACCCTTTTTGCGTAGGGTCTCCTATCAGTACACAGTAAGATCTGCAATACATAGGAACAACAGAGCTAAGTAGCGACTGTCACTGTAAATTCTTTGGAGTCTGATTATGAATAACCTTTAACATTACTAAAAATACAGTTACATCAGCTTCCTTACATCAGTTGGAGATAATATTTTTACAGATTACTATTTTTGAGTTACTTGAACTTCTTTAAAAATACTTTGGCATATAATTTTCTGCAAAATCTAAGAAACTTTGAAGTGGAACTTAGAATAGGAGAAGGAAAATGCGTACTTACCTTGCCAAGGTGTAGTCAAAAGAAAATTGGTGTTTCAGATATTTAGTCCTTTTACAACAAAACTTCTTTGTGCCTGTATTTGCTCTTAGGATGCAAACGACCATTAACGTGAAGCACGTAGATTTAGACAATGCTGGTATTTTCTAAGCAAATCTGTAACTGAAATTATACGTCGCTTGCTCTAAGTGGAGAACTAAAACCACAGAGATGACACACTTCCTTTTTGCAACAACTGTACCATGACACGTTGGAGGGGGAAAAACACCAACTTGCCCAAATTAGCTCTCAGAACAACCGGAAGTAACACGGGGGAAAAAAAAAGTCTCTTCGGCAGGCAAATGTTCTACGTTCATGATATTTATCTCCTCAGTTACCCTACGCTCAGGTGGTTTACCTCAAAAGTTATCAAGAGGAGTGTCCCAGTAGACTCAAAACTACATAGGCGCTTACATTATTTATTAGCTCTTTCCGTAGCCTGGTGGTTTGCCTTGAAAGAGTTGAGTTAATGCTAGCTTGAAACAGTGATAGGTATTTAAAGGTACCTTACATGCTCATGAGCTACTGTTGAGTTTGATCTTTAGTTAGTTCTTCCTAGTAGAATTTTGTCTGCTGTGCTAACTCTGGAGACGTGGTTTAGGCAGGTGCGCTGTCCAGTCTCGTAAAATTCAGAGAATGATTAAAAGAGAAAAAAAGGTTCTTAATATTTATTTATTATCTGAATTTTTTTTCTGGAAAGCGTTATTTTGTAGACAAATCCTCTGTACTACTCAGAGGACTGACCATTCTTGGAAACACTCCACCAAGTGTTAGTGTGCTGCAGTATATAGCAAATGAAGTGAGTTTGAGACCCTCTGAAAAAGTTGGTATGTGGATGCTTAATTAGTCTTAATTATGACTTCTGAAATAAATGTATTTTTCCACATATAAAAGTAGCTACAATTTGAATCTCTAGACAGGTTAAAAAGTTAGTTTGAGGGACTTATACTTTACTTTTATTTTTAAAGAAGCTCTGAGCTCTTTTCATGTAATGCCGTTTTGATCCAACTGATGCACTGTTGCTCTCCAGCACGAATTTTACTTTTCCTTTCAGTTGAATAAACCTCCTGTCTGTCTGGAGGTTGCTTGGCTGTGGTAGGTTGCGTGGCACTTCAAAATGACGTTGAGTTAAATCCCAAGTCAAGCTTCATCATACTGGGCACCAGACTTGGTTGGAGTGTGAGCCATGACAGAATAAGTAACAGATGCCTTTAGGCTGTAGCTGCCGGTCCAGTGTCATTGCTTTGGGTTGATGGTATTTTTAGAACCATGCGAAAGATCGGTCTGGTTTAGCGTGGCAGTAGTGTGTGTAATACACCACTCAAATGTTTGTAATGTGGATCTGAAAAGCAAACCCAACAATGTCTGTCTTGTTTTCTTACAGATTCAAGACTGGTCAGATCAACGGAGATTTATTGATATACCATGTACTGCTAACTCTGAAGCCATACTATGCAAAGCCATATGAAATTGTAGTGGACCTCACACACGCTGGCCCCAGTAATCGCTTTAAAACAGACTTTCTTTCTAAATGGTTTGTAGTTTTTCCAGGCTTTGCTTATGAAAATGTCTCAGCAGTTTTTATTTATAACTGTAATTCTTGGGTCAGAGAATACACCAAATACCATGAAAGGCTCTTGACAGGTTTGAAAGGAAGCAAAAGGCTTATTTTCATAGACTCTCCAGGGAAGCTGGCAGAGCACATCGAACACGATCAGCAGAAACTCCCAGCAGCTACCTTGGCTTTGGAGGAGGACTTGAAAGTGTTTCACAATGCTCTCAAACTGGCTCATAAAGACACCAAGGTTTCTATTAAAGTAAGTCCTTTTAATGCTGTTCCTAGTGAATTGTTGTATTTTTATAAGGCTTTGAATACGATTTTACTGTCTCTTAATTCTCCTTTTCTGTCTCGAGGACAAATTACAACTTATTAGTATGCCTCTTTAGGAAGTATAAAATTGCATGCATTTATCTTTATAAAATTAGAAGTGTCAGACTTTTCTCTCTTTGTATTGTTAACAACAGGTGCTGAACCATTTTTCTGTTCTCTTTCTAAGGTTGGGTCGACAGCTGTGCAGGTGACGTCAGCAGAACGAACAAGAGTCCTGGGACAAACGGTGTTTTTGAATGATATATACTATGCCTCTGAAATTGAGGAAATATGTCTTGTTGATGAGAACCAGTTTACCTTAACCATTGCCAACCAAGGCACGCCACTCACCTTCATGCATCAGGAGTGCGAAGCCATCGTTAGGTCCATCATTCATATACGGACACGGTGGGAGCTGTCGCAACCAGACTCCATCCCACAGCATACTAAAATTCGTCCTAAGGATGTCCCTGGAACACTACTGAACATAGCGCTGCTCAACCTGGGAAGCTCAGACCCCAGTTTGCGGTACAGATCTTTTAGATTGATATCAACTTTGGTCAAAAATGTGAATTCTTTCCAAGGTTTTCTTAGTGTTAGCAAATCTCTCTTGAGCAAAACAATTTTTCTTCACCACAACTCTAAAGAAAGATTGGGTTTTCTGTAGGTGAGGAAAGGCATACATACTGTCGGGGTAACTGAAGGCATGCAGGAAGCTTAATATAATTCTCTTTATAAGGAGAAATACTTAGGCTTTGCAATATATGTTTATTAGGTACGCTTGATTTTCATGGTGTTGAACTTCTTGTTTAATAACCTGGGAGCTGTACCTCTTAGAGCAGGCTCCTGGACCTTGTCAGAAGGGTCTACCTCAGCCTGGGTGCCCGCTCAGCGGCAGCCGCTGGGGCCTTGGCACTCTCTCGCCAGCAGCTCAGCTGCATCTGGAAATACGTAGAATTTCCTGGAACTGAAAGCCGTTCTGAGAAGTCCAGTACAAAGTCCTTCAATCATCCTCATCCAAAATTGTTTAAAGCAAGTGGAGGAGTTCTTTCATTTCTCTGAGGCAAATGTTGTTGCCTCTGCGTCTTAACTGGTGCAGGGAAAAGTTCAGGCTTTAAATATAATCTCTTATCTAGCAGTATTGATTTGGTTTTTAAAATGTCAGTACTACTACTGTGATGCCTTGGTGTAATGCGTAGATTTTAAAATGTACCAGAAAACTGTTACAAGTCACGTTGCTTGCTTTGTTACAGGTCTGCTGCCTATAATCTCCTATGTGCCTTAACCTGTACCTTTAATTTAAAGATTGAGGGCCAGTTACTGGAAACTTCAGGTCTGTGTATTCCTGCCAACAACACACTATTTATTGTATCTATTAGTAAGACTCTCGCAGCTAATGAACCACACCTTACCTTAGAGTTCTTGGAAGAGTGTATTTCTGGATTTAGCAAATCTAGTAAGTAACACTAGTATCCCTTAATGCTAACCATGAATTTGAAAAGATTTAAGTTGGTAGCTGTCAAGCTTAGTCAATTAAGCTTCCTCATGTTACTAAGTCACAATAAGTGTAAATTGCAAATGCTTCTTAGAGCTGTTTGAGCTGTTTTCAAGATTATCCATTTATATCTGTTTCTTAATAACCAAGTTCTGTAACACTCTGAAGCCAGGCAGTTACACAAACTGGAATGGCATCTGCTGGAGCAAAACCATTACTTTTCACGTTTTATTGTGCCCTTTCCTTTCTCATGAAGTAGGTTTTGGTTTTTTTGTGTTTTTTTTTTTTTTTTTTTTAAAAAGGCAACTGCCTTTTAAACTTTGAAATTAATGTTAAAACAAGTTTTACTAGACATTTCATTTGTTTAGAGGATTAAGTTCTTTCAGAGACATCACAATACAAATTATTTGTTTCATATCACTCTTGATAGTTTTGTACAGTGAGTACTTTGGATAGATCTCTATCAGGCTGTTATTAATTCACCAGAAATAGAGAATATTGCAGAACAAAAATAAAAATTTGTGGTCCATGATAGTGAAATTTTGAGCTCTAGAATATACATACACAGAAGAGTTACAGGGTTCTTCAGTCATATCAAAATGAATCTTTTCAGATTGATTATATCTCTCAATTGTAAGTCTGGTTCTGTTGCACTGCTTTTGTCGTCCTTTTTTTCCAGGCATAATACAGCTCTGACTTTACTGTTGGAAGCTGTTTGGAATACACTCTCAAGATTAAAAAGAAATTATCTTAAGTAGTGACGCCTAATACTGAATGTACATGTCTTTATGTCATATCTCTTAATAAGATATTAAAATGTCAACATCTCCTTGCCAGATTCCTACAGATGTTTCTTGGATGTAATTCTATGTTTCTTTTTGAAGCTTGTCTGTTTGCCCAGTATTATTTGCTCAGCTCTGACAGTAATTATTTAGACAACAAAACTGTAAGGAGAAGTGCTTACAAATAATTATTTACTGACAAATAGAGACCAGTGCTGATTCTGTGTTACAAAGTGAATTTTTATTTCAGGTATCGAACTGAAACATCTTTGTCTGGAGTATATGACTCCCTGGCTGTCCAATCTGGTCCGATTCTGTAAACACAATGATGATGCTAAGCGCCAGCGAGTCACTGCTATTCTTGATAAGCTTATAACAATGACAATAAATGAAAAACAGATGTATCCTTCCATTCAAGCTAAGATATGGGGAAGTCTTGGACAGGTACAAATTCTGCATGATGTATTGCAATTTGTTTATAAGCAGATTATAGAGTTTTTAACCACTTAAACGTTAATGCAGAAAAATAAAATGGAGCTTAACGTGACCGAAATACATTAGCTGTATGGAGGGTACTGTGCAAGCTCTTCTGAAGTTTTCATTCTATAAAATACTTCATAAAATCATTAATGAACTCTGGCTTCTAGGAATGTGGTCCTGGCCCCCACTGAGTATTGAAAATTAAGTCTTTGGTATTAATAGTAATTATTTCAATTAGTAGTAATGATTTCATCAAAACCCCTGAATGTACAGGTACTGAATGGAAAGAACAACGTACTAGCATTCAGTACTAGCATTCAGAGCTGTATGAGGCACGTGGCATTGAAAGAACGCTTCTTTTTTTTTTTTTCTGTTTACACTTTTGAAACAGACGTGTTTTGATTACAATTAGTAGAATATCAATCCTCCTGTTGATCCTTAGCTTAACACTTAGCCAAATTCTGTCCTCATCCTCCCAGCAAGGCAAAGAAAATGAAAAAAATAAAGCTGCCATCATATATGCCATTCATGAAGGAGGTGTCTAGACAAACGCGACCAGCTTTACTTGCCGTGACCAGGCTTGCTCACAAGCTTTGTATCGACTTCCTCATTGTCATACTATTTTTATTTTTGTTAACTGTCATCCAAACTTACACAGCCCAGCATCACAAAGCTACTCTTGGAGAATGTGGGAGAACTGCCAGATGGATGCATGAGTGCCTTTTCTTGCTTGGTCCAATTGGCCAAGACCAAAATTTAAAGAAAAAACCCAAAAAAACCCCAATGTATTTTGAAAGCTTAAATCACACTGAGGGCAATATGACTGTTGTGTCCAGTATGAAAGTCTGTTAACAGGTAAATACGGAGAACACAAAATTAAAAGATTAAATATTCCACAGCAGTCAGTGGAAATTTTACCATTGACTTAGTTGACCTGGAATTTCAACCAATTTTCATAATATAATGAGAGCTGAATTTGAACCAATACTGAAATAGCGTTCCTCTCAGCCTGCATGTTGCATTTAGAGTTCTCTGTGCACTGGGATAGATTTTATTCTTACCTGCATATATTAAATGTCTTTTTTTTTTTTTTTTTTTTTTNTGTTTTTTTTTTTTTTTTTTTTTGTACATGAGAAGAAACTTGTTTTACTTGTAGCTGTGTTCACGCATGGCTGGTGCTCTAGGCAAAATCTTTGGCAGACGAGATCTTGCTTATTTTTTTGGACGTATGTTTTTTCCCCCACTTCAAATCCATTTTCTTCTTACTAGGTTCAACATTTTATGAAATACTTGAAAATGGAAAATAAATAAAAATAATGCAAACTAAATTGTAGTTTCTCCACAGTTCTGAAGCACTTTGATCTGGAATAAAACGTGATGGAATTAATCTTCATACTTCTAATATTTACATTAGACTTTTTTCCAAAAGGATAACAAATCACTAAAACTGATGCTTCAATTTATGGTAGTTATGCATCTTCACCTGAAAAAATGAATGATTGCTTATTTAAAAGGTGGTTTACTATGGAAAAATAAAGTTAATCTGACTGATAAAAAAGAATTTTTTTTTCCTCTAACAGATAACAGATCTCCTTGATGTAGTGCTGGACAGTTTCATCAAAACTAGTGCCACAGGGGGCTTAGGATCCATAAAAGCTGAGGTTATGGCAGACACAGCTGTAGCGCTTGCTTCTGGAAACGTAAAATTGGTTTCAAGCAAAGTGAGTTTTCTCTTTGCCTTACTTTCCTTTTATATAATAATTTCAATGTACATAATAATGTGACACTGAGATGCTTTCTGATGACTCAGTACAGGCAATAATACAAAAAACGTGATAAAATAGGTTCCAAGCAATAGAATAATTCCAATGTGAAATTGTAATGTTTTTAACTGAGATTTTGAGCTGTGCTCTTTGCTTGAGTAAAACAAAATGGTTGCTCTCTTTTCAGGTGATTGGAAGGATGTGTAAAATAATCGACAAGACTTGTCTGTCTCCAACTCCCACACTGGAACAGCACCTGATGTGGGATGATATTGCTATTCTGGCCCGTTACATGCTGATGCTCTCCTTCAACAACTCTCTGGATGTGGCAGCACATCTCCCCTACCTCTTTCATGTAGTTACTTTATTGGTGGCTACTGGTCCCCTTTCTCTCAGAGCTTCCACTCATGGTCTCGTCATCAACATCATTCATTCTCTTTGCACTTGTTCACAGCTTCACTTTAGTGGTAAGTTTTTTTCAGATTTTGAAATAAGCTGATTGCTCCTTAGTTTGTTTAAGAAATATTTGAGTTGTCATTCTCTCTTTAAACCATTCTGAGAGTTTGAAAATACCATTTTGTAATTCAGCTTGCATACAAATCAGAGTGAGGATATGATCTACAACAAATGAGTATGGAATTAAAAAATTACTATCTGGTTTAGAGCAGGTGCGTAATGTAAAGTGTTTGTATAACGGGTTTTGGAAAAAGAGAAGAAAGTACCAGTAAGTTCCTGTAAGGCAGAGAAAGGAGAAAATGTGTGTGCTAAAACTGGCTGATGTGCATCTTCTGAATGGTTGCATAATGTGGTAACAAAAATAATCAATTACATAAGCGAATTGTGAAACTATACTGTTAAAACAGGTATTTTGCATATTGCTGTATTTCAGCAGTCCTAAAATAATCGGTATTAGCAAATATGTAGCTGTCACTTCTTACCACAGAAGCACAGTATAAAAACAGGCTAGATTTTGTGCAGAAAAAAATTTAAAATGTTTATGTAATCTCGTCTTTTTTTAAGTATCTGAAAGCTCATTTTATACCTATCTATGTTGACAGAGTGAATGTGTGAATACACACACACACGTACATATGTATGTATAAAGAAAAGCTTTGCTTTGACGCACAGAGAGAAACGCAAGCTTTCCTGTTTAAACAACAAATTTGAAGTACACTGAAATGAAAGTTCAGAATTGTAAAAATATTCAGTGCTAGTAGCAGGGCCGTCATTTTCTTCTGATTTAAGTGGCTTTCTTCATTTTAGTGCCAGAGCCAAAAGCAGAATTTGATTGCAGTTTGAACTTACAGTGCTGTTGGGATTTCAAAGCAGGAACTCTGCAGGTTTCCATTTTCTGAACCAACGTGAGGAGAAGTCTCACAGAACCACATCTTTAAACAAGTTTCTTTCTACCTGTTTTTAGAATACATCTTCCTGGTGACTGGTTTCAACAGTCTACGCAACAGACCACAGTTCTTGTGGCACACTCTGGGAGAAGTAGNTTCAACAGAGGAGACCAAGCAAGTTTTAAGGCTGAGCTTGACTGAGTTCTCTCTGCCCAAATTTTATTTGCTGTTTGGAATCAGCAAAGTGAAATCAGCTGCGGTCATAGCGTTCCGATCCAGCTATCGAGACAGGTCGTTTTCACCTGGTTCCTATGAAAGGGAGACTTTTGCACTGACTTCGTTGGAAACTGTTACTGAAGCTTTGTTGGAGATCATGGAGGTATGTGGTTCAAAACAAATTATCCATAAGGGAAAATGTCACTGCTTACACTTCTGCAGGCAAGCAGTGTAGTGAGATGTACCTCCCATGATGTGGTAATAAATAGTTAAGTAGCTGACTTGTGAGAACTAAAATAACTGCACGTTCTGAATTTTAAAAAGACTTTCTTAATGTTACATGTATTCAAACAATGTAATTCTTTTTAGGCTTGCATGAGGGATATTCCAACGTGCAAGTGGCTGGACCAGTGGACTGAACTAGCTCAAAAGTATGTCATAGATCTCAAAACATAACCCCTGCCCACCTGTGTAGTATATTTAGAATTCTCGACTTCTCATTACACAGCCTCTTTGTT
>VYZW01041151.1:2608-26514 GCA_013401315.1 Balaeniceps rex | reverse complement strand
TTTGTCTACACCCAGCTTGTGAGAGATAGCAACTGGGGGCTTGTGCATATGTGAAGTGTCTGTAACCTCTGCATGTCTGTGTGAGGGCAGCAGCAATAAATGTCTGTTTAATAAGATCCAAGCCTTCTGTTTCTTTTTTTTCTTTCTCTGACAGAGGAGAAACTGCTCTCACAATTTGTAAACTTCTGAACTTGAAGCGTTCTTGCCCCATAGACTCTTTCCACACAAGTCTCAAAATCTGAAGATAAGTAAATTCACTCAAAAACACCTCAAGATTTAGCCCACTGCTAGCTAAAAGAGAATGTATTTTAAAACACATCAGAGTTTTGACATACACCAAAGCAAGTCATGGTGATCCCATTAGCTCAATGTGATCCCATTAGCCAAATTGTTCAGCCTGTCGTCTTTCACCTTGGGAACAGCTCTCGCATTCCTTTTGTCAGGGCTTGATGGGGCCGGCAACTGAAGTTCTTCCCCCTCCTACACCATAGTTACTTGGAGAATGTCATACTCCATTTCTCTTTCCCATAGTCTCCCTCTGAAGGTTTGCCTGTGCTTCAGCTTGAACAGCCAGTGAATTTTACTCGTCATAAACATAGGCAAGATATTACTGTCTTTTGATAAATGTACATCAGATTCTGGGTTCTGATTATTTTGGCAAGCTGATTTTTGGTTTTGTTTGTTGTAAAATATCTGGTTTGTGTGTCCCAAAGCTTTTTGTCCACCATCTAAACAATCCTGTCATCTATTCTGCTCTTACAAATGACTTCTGAACTGGGTCACATTCTCCCTAGCTCTAGGCATATAGCTCCAGGCATAGGTTTTTAACCTCTGTTTTTCAGATTACTGTGAGCTAATTTTTTCCTCAGACAAAACTAAGACCTCATTTTCCCCAGAGTAGGCCACACAAGACAAACTAAAGGTCTACACTAAAAGCTCAGAATGTAGTGAAAATGCTTGTTTCTCGTAGTGTCTCCATTTCTGGAGTTCCTTATGAACAGATATATTTACCTTGGACTCAAGAGTTCGCCCATTGATTTAAGCGTGTTCTGAAGTGGTCCTGTTACTGTATCTCTGTTCGCCTCCTAAAATTTAGGAAGTTGACCTAATGACCTAAATGAGTCAGAACTTCAGGGTAAGGAGATCCTTTTATTAAACAGGACAGCATCCTACATAGCCTGTGTCACTTCTTTTTTGGATCATTTTTCTGAGGTCTGCAGAAGCTCCATTTCCAACAATGCCATGTAACAGGAGAGTGCTGCCAAATGCTCCATCCATATACTCAGGTCTGAGGTTTCCAGAGAACTGAGCAGGACTTCAAGAGCGACATGAGTCTGGAGAAGTGGATGATTTTTACATGCTGCTCAAGTGCTTGAGGGGCTCCTGCTTTGAATATTCTGATTTGTCATTGTTTTAATCTGGAGTTGCAAGTCCTTGAAACTTGTAAACACCAAGTCTTAAAGGTCTCCATTTGGGGAATGGAAATGAAGGGCCTCTTTTGGAATGTTTTTTCTTTGCCTCTCGATTCCCCTAGCTGTAAGATGTGAATAGTGCTACTCATGCATTTTTTGGAAAATACATTGATTTAAGTTTTCATTATTAGATTCTGCTAAATGTTAAGTGGGGTAAACCTAAATTTATCACAGTAGCTATTGTATTGCAGCAGTCCTTCTGAAATGCAAGTACAGAACTGCCTTTTCAGACAAACCATACACTGTGAGTGCCCCATTAATACATTTAATGTTTAATGACCAACTGTTTCTCCCGCTTCCTCTAAATTACTGTAAAGTTACTATTCCAAGGAGAGAAAGTAGCTTTTTATTCTGGGGAAGACTGTGGCATNGGTGGGGTGGTGTTTGGTCAAATCAATGAATATGTATATTACTTTGTTGTAGAAATGTTGCAGGGTTCCTTCTTTCTGTTTGTAACAGTGCAGCTTTTTATGATTGGGGGGAAAAACTGGTTTAGCAAAGGAGGTGTTGAGCCTGCCAAAGTTGATGGAGGTGAATTTGGATAGCCATTTAGTGTGGGACAGCTAGACAGGAACAGAGAAGAATGTAAAATGAGTAGATTGCTACAGATTTATGCTTGCCAGAACAAAACAGGTAAATTATTTGTGAGTTTAAAGACCCTGAGTTTGCAGACTTAAGTAAAGACATGCCTTTAAAAAAATCCCGAGAAGATGTTGGTATAATGACATTTCTTTTGAACATTATGCTGGAGGAAGGTTACAAGAATGTCGAGCACTTAAAAATTATTTTTACTCAACTAATGCTTCCATAATGGACGTTAATACTGTTGACATTACTCATGGATTGAATGCAAGCAATTTAGACAATAGATAGTATCAGGTGCTAATAGATCAAACGTAATTACTCTTGATGAAATAATTTTACACAGTTTAGCAAAATCATTTCGATTATTCACTGTAAAGGAAAACATTGAGTAAAAGTGAAAATAGTAAGCTTTCTCCTCTAGGGGCATTGTATGCATTTCTGAGTCATATTTTTTTCTTCATAGCAACCTTTCCTCTGTAACAGCTTCCAGTACAAGTTATTACAATTCTTTTTGCATAAGATAGGTCATGTGAAGTTCAGCTGTAGGTGGGGCCACTGTGGTAGATTGGGGGACAGTCTTAATAGATCCATTTCAATTAATTAAGTCATGCATTTTTTTATTAACAAAACCTGTATGTCAGGTTTAGCCAGCTGGGAACCATTCTTATGGTTGTTATCTTTGTCAGAAGGAATATTGTGAAAATAAGGAATTACTGTACACGCTTTAACTCCTGATTAAACAGAGGAATGACATCCGCTCACCCACTGTCCATGAAAAAATAACTTAGGGGCATATCATAGGCTTGATTCATAGGTTCTGATCTTACATATCTCATTAAGGTAAAAACTCTGTACATCACGTTCAAAATTTACCCTGAAGGATTTGTGTCATACCTGTCCCATGGTCATTGAGGTAAGCAAGGTTAAGGTCAAAATTTCAAATATCTAGATTATTTATTGTTTCTTTTTACTCTTGAAGGAACTTTTTCTTCTTGCCCCTCTTTTTGGATGTATAAAGCAATATTTTCTTGCATTCTTTCTCTTTTGGTGTTCCATTCCCAGATATCTGGAGGAAACAGTAAGATTTCCAGGAAGTATTTAGTTGTACTAGACACCCGGAACAGTATAAGCACCTACTGATGGCCACAGCCTTTAGTTTCTTGATACAAATAAATTCAAGGCATTCTTTGCTAGGCTTTCTCCTGGTCCTCAGTGGGAAATGTGCTAATGACTTCCACTATCATTAAAGAAGATTGAACTGGGAGGAGGTTTCACCAAAGAGGAAGGAGAAATGCTGTGAATTTGTCCCTCACCCAAAGGAGTGGGAAAAAGGATGGGTAACAAGGTTCATATTATCTGATTTATTTTTCTTTTGCTTCTGAGCTATGCAGGATCTTAATGTTATCCAGGCTCGTCTAACATCACGTTCTGTTTGTTTCAATCATATTCTGTAAAAGGGAATAATACAGAGGCTAGACTTCCATCCTAAGGTCTTTGGTGTAGATACAGAAATACTTATTCTTCTATTTACCTCTTCTTCCCTACTGTCTTTACCAAAAGAGTCATATATTATTATACTCCTATAGTTGTGACAGTAGAACAAGGACTATCGTGATGTAGGTATTTAGTTCTCCCTCTTAAGCAATGTTACTGCTCCTATCAGAGGAGAGTATAATATTGGTTGAATGTGTATAAGCGCAGTAGGCAGTATTCATACTAATAGTTATCTTGTCCTGTTCAAAAAATAAATAAGGAATTGAACAGTGTTGAATTCAGTGTTGGCTAGATTTCACAAGAGCTTTCATACTCATTCAGTTTCCTTGTCAGGTCCTGAGAAAATAATTAATTCTTTGGTTCAGTGCAACCAATATATTTCCTGCTACAGTATTTCGCTTTTACCTGCTGGTTATGGAGAAATTACATGCTGGTAAAAACAAAAAGCTGCAGTTTTTCTTGTGAACTCCTGGTTCATGAAGTTAAAACTGTTGTTTTCCTCTTCACTCAGGCTAAATTCAAGTGTGCAAAAATATTATTCTTTTACAGATTTGATTTCAGTAGCCCAATGGTCAAAACTCATGAGTGTAAAAGGAGGAGTGAGGGAAGCTGATTTAAAAGCTTTAGGATACAGAAATCAATTCAGCATCAGTTTTCAGCCACTTTCCAACCCCTGTGCTTTGGAGCTCTGTCTTCACTGATTTTTCTCCAGCAGCCACCATTCTAATCTCTCACTTCTCAAGAGGTATGCGAGTTGTGTGATTTGGCTTTCAGTTGGTAGGCCGTATCCAGCTGATGGCCCCTTTTGCCTGGGACGAAGCCAAGAACATCTTCTCAGGTAACAAGGATCTTGGGCTCACAGCAGCTCAACAAAGCATGGGAGGCTGCTATCGCTGCCTGCACCCCGTGGTGGAAATGGTGGCTGAACCTCCTATGGGGAGGCAGAAACTGCCTCCTTGTGTGAGAAACTGTTGTGTTTTTTCCGTAAATGTCCCCAACCTGGATCTATGTGCTGAGGTTAACCGGGCCAACCGACACACGCATATTGTTAATTAGCTCTTTTGTATCTTCCCCTGAACAATAATTTGCACTGAGACCTGAACCAAGATGAGGGCCTCAGGCTTCCAGCTTGGCACACATAGGTAATAAGAAGCAACCCTGGGCCCCCAAAGCTTAGAATTTAAGGAAGACAAAAAGCAAGGGAAAGGCACGTTACTCCCAGTTTCACCATGGCAGGCTGAGGTTTGCATGTTGTGACTTGCTCAGTACCACACAGAAGATGTGAAACAGAAGAGGGAATTCAAGACAGAGCTCTGATCCCCAATCCACTAAATCATTCCCCTAGCATGTGTCCTTGTTTTGCATTAAGGAAAATGGCCCTGACAAGTCTGCCCAGTTGCTTCAGTAAGCATTGGTACAATAGGGAAGCAGACTTCCCCTATATTAAATTTCCCGGGCGTTCCCTTTATCATTTAAGCCATCACTTTAACTGCCTTGTTTCATAGCGCTTAACTGTCCAAGGAGCTGTATGATTTATATGAATAAGGGTTTGGCAGCAGCAGCTAGGTAAGGCATGGCTTACTGGGTAGCGATACGTTGCCACTGTGTCATTTACATGTCTTTCAGGAGGTGACTTGCTAAGTGTATATCTGCACAGCAATCCCCAAACCAACTGCATTTTTGTATGGGAGAAGCCATGATAGCTTTAAGGTAGCCATTACGGGTGGCGGTACCAGTCTGGAGGAGGGTTTTCAGACTGCAGCATGTGCAGTCCTCCCAGTGACTCACCTGCGACTTCAGAGTGGCGCGTGTTGCTGCGCACAGGACCGAGAAAGCAGGGAAACCATGTGCTAGGCACACTCACCCAGAGTTCATCAGTGTACTTCACTTCTTGGCACGTTGGTGACCACAGCTGGGCATGTGCTCGAGCACAAGACGCCTTGTTTGCCTTTGGTCAGAGTTGCTTAATATTTTTGAGTAACACCTTTGTGAAAAATCAGACAAAACTGTTCAAATACTCTCAGTTTTATTTTCCTGGGGCAGGGGGAAGTATCCTCAAATTAAAAAACATGGTATATTTTAATTTTTTTTTTAAAGTCTTTTGAAGATTTTTAACCAGCTGAATCATTCAGCAAGAAAGGAATGACAAGAGGGCAGAGCCCCTTGTGAATTCGCTTCCCAGGTCAGTCACACTGAGGATTTCTAGCTTTAGCGCTACTCAGCTCATCCATGAGATCATCCCTCTCTCAAATTCCATATGTATTTGGTTATTCCATCTTTGAAACACATTTCTATTCTTTATATTTCTTTTAATTGCCTTCTCCTGGAGAGACTCTTCTCATCCATCTACTCAGCTGGAAGTTCCTGGCCATGCTGGAAGGCAGGGCTGGCTTCCAGCCCTGGGTCCAAGACAGCTTCGTCTCTTGCTTTTCTGGTTCAGTGAGGGAGTTAAGCCAAGCGATCACAATAGCAAATCAGGACAGCCATAAAATTCACGATCATGTCTGATTTATAAAGATAACATTGTATTAAGTACAAGATATTTTCTGAGGTTATTAGTAACAGGCTTTCTTCAGCTGGTTATTCCTGAATGGTGCCATGTGCTTTATTGCTTGATGGATTTGTATGCTTTTATGATTTTAATTAATACTGTTTTCATCAGAGCCAATTACTAGTGATTTGAAAACTCCAGGCTATTCAGTTTATCTATGCCAGTGTTTGGGAATTATTCCCATGATCTTTATTTTTGAAATCTGTTGAATGGCATCAAGAGCACTAAAGGGGCCATTTAAACACTGGGGAAAAAATAATGCTTATACTTCTGGGAAAACATTTATGGTGATTCACATTTTGGAAACTGAAACACTATCAATGTTTTATTCCCAGATTATTTTCCAAGAAAAAGCTTGGATCCACTGCTGAATCAGTTTCTTCAAAATACTTAGGCTCATACTGAAGTTGGATCATGCAGAGAAGGCTGGAATACAGTGCTGGGGAAGGAGGTCAGGAGAATCCTCCATCCTCCGTCCTGTGACATTAGCACAGAGGCATGGAATAAGCCTATTTAAGTCTCTAAGGAGACATTCGGATCCTACCTGGCTGTAGCAGAGGGGTACATGTGCTGGATGTTAAAGGATCAGGATAAAAGTGTTTCTCTGTTTAGTGATCTAGACAAGCGGCTTTGCACAGAAAGACAGAAAATGGAAAAATGCTTAATAAAACTCATTAGCTGAGAATATACCCACTTGAAGATGGGAATATTCACTGTATGGGAACAAAAAGTCTCTGGATCTTAGTATAACTATTTTAGAGTTGTTTTTTTCCATGGTGAAAAGAGACTAAAAATCCTACACCATCTTGATGTGAGTGAGAGCTAAGAATTTTACAGAAACTGAAGCCTTGTAAGAAAATCTCAAATGTGCACTTGTATAAAAGGTTTTGAGCGAGTCTGGCGCAGTATTTACTACTACGGTATAAAGGGCTTGGTTCCTTGATGTATATTTCTAGTTGGCATTTTATCAAGGAAAATAAACTTTGATTTTTCTTTATTTTGTGACATGTGGATTGAAACTACATTTTCTCTGTCCAAAGCCTTGATTTAAAAGCATTAGATCATTAAATTAAGTGCTTTTGCATAAGACTAAAATTGTAACTGAACAAATTATTTATGCAGAGAGAAGCAAGATAAAGTTTCTTTCAAGAGTTCTTTAACATATCAGATTGATAAGAGTCAAAACACCTTTACTGCCATTAAATATTTACCAAGACCTGGCTTTTGGAAGAGGGGCAGTTCAGTGCAGTGTGTTTGGCTCCGTGCAATGCTATTGATTAGCTATCAGAAGGACATAGTTAATGGGTAACTGGAGGTATTACAGAGCGCTCCACATTCTTGTCAAGTCTTTTCTCTGAAGATGACCTAAAATAAAGTCAGTTACAACTGGCGTTCACCCTGCGACAGATTGCACAAGCTCACCTACGGTATGAACAAAAAGTTCACAAGAATCAGTTGACCAGGGCTTAAGCAATCCTTTCTAGTAGTTGTTGTCATCACTGCTGGACTTTAGAACTGCACATGTTTACATTTAATTAGAAAGAACACACAGTTTACATCGCACAGTAGCTATCAGTATCGAATCAGAATTGATTTCCGCTCTCTTTCTCAAATGCTGTTTCCTTCAGACTAATTAAAAAAAGGCACATAACAAAATGACTCATATAAATTTTAAAGCAAAGTAAACACCATTCCCCGGAGACAAAAATAAAAGTCAACAGCACATAGTCATTACATTGAGCTTGTTTTCAGGTGATTCTGATGTCTGCATTATGATATATATCAGTACTATCAGATTTATTTTATATAGATGTATATATGGATGTCTATATGAAGTACCCCTTTGCACTGAGTGGATGCTTCACCGACTGTTTCAGTTTTCAGGGTCAGGATTCTTATTTGTTTCATCTGAATTGTTGCAGTTTATCTAATACAAGAGGTGATTCACTAGTATTATTATTTTTTGCAGAAGGATTTTTTTCATTTCAAATAAAATTGTTTGTGTGTAGGCCACTCCAGTAAAATGGAAGCCAGAAACCATTATCCTTACCAGTGAGAAGCTGCAAAGAAAACTAAAGGCACAAACCAAATTAGCCTTAACTTCATGCATAATTTCCAACAAAGAGATCTCTATTAGGTTTTGTTAGTTATGCAAGCAAACCTAAATTCAAACTACAGTGACAGGAGACGTCATTTAAGGCTCCTAGCAGGAATGCCTGACCCTTGAATGTGCACATTCTTTGTCATCAGGAAAGATTTCTGTGGCTGGCATTTTGGAGAGTAAAGGTTCAAGCCAGCGATTTGCTGTGTGCTGTCAGGTCCATGGGAGCTGAAGGGGTTGCGGTCCAGACCAGGTTGGTAGGTAGATGTGTGGAGCTGTAGGAGCTGACCCTGAAACACCTGCTCAGGAAGCCTGATGTTCATTTATGCCATAATACCCTGGCTTCCACATAAGAGCCGGTGTTCAGAATGAAGCTCTTGGCAAGAATCATCAAAAAAAAGGAAAAGTAATACATACTGCATCTATTTTCTACCTGGTTTAGTTGGTGTACAAGCGGCTCTATTATTTTAGCGCACAACCAGAGTTACTGCTTTCTTAATTAAGTTTAGCTTTGAGGAAAAAGGTGTGCTGTTCTTAAAACTGATGTTGTCAAAAACGTACTCAAAGTATAAAAAAATAAACCGCTATGACCTTTAGGACAAGATCCTCCATCTCTTTTCCAGCAAGTTTGTGTTTCTGCAAATCCCTGACATAGGCAATTTCCCTGCTGGCCCGAAGCCAGAGTCGCTGGCTCTACACCACCCACGTACACACCCCTTCAGTGATCCATGTCAACCGCGTGGCCTCCAGCAGCCGGCAGAGAGGCACAGGGGCTGCCAGTTCAGCCCCGGGACTGGGAAGGTGAAAATACCTCTTGTCTTTGAGCCAGCTGTGCCCCTCCTCCCTGCCTACTGCCCGCGGCTGAGCCAGGATCCGCTCTGCCCCAGCCGCGGTGCTCTCACTTCCCGGGGAAAGTGGCCGGGGTTTTGTGATACATGGTAAAACATGGAGTTGCTGGCACCATCTTAAACATCCTTTATATTCAACTACTGAGGTCACTCTTGATGACTTGATGCCAGTTCTGTCTTCGATTAAAAGATAAGGTTCCCTCTGTATTTGCAGTGTTACCTAAACAATCTATTACTGTAGGGAATAACTACACTATTACAAATACTAAGTTAAAGTTATTTTGTTAACTAAAGCCATTGGCAAATATTTAAAAATGGCCAAAGCACATGAATTGGCAATAAAGAACAGATACAAGATAGCAAAATTCTTTCTTGTAACTTCTAGTATGATAAAGTAAACACAGTACAAAATAAAATTATTGTTAAAATTTCAGATTAATTTTACTTAGTTAGAAGCAAGCCTCCAGGGCGGGATAGTTGCACTCTGTGAATGCTTAGGCCAGAATATGCTAATACAGCCAATTCCCTGTCAAAACATGACAGGAACATTTTACGGCAAGTTTGGTTCTAGGAATAACATGTAGTCTAGTAAAACTGTGAAGAGTATCCACAATAGTTGCTGTTGTATTGGAAACACAGTCCCCTAATTTGTGGAAGAAATTTGAGAGCCTGTGAATCTGTGTCTTGCGAGAAACACAAGTACATTGCGGAACTGTGAAGATGTGTAATTAATGTTAACATGTATTAAGTAATATTCAGGATTAAAGTGTAAAATCTACAGTAGTCTCTTCTGTAAACTCAGATGCAATATGTCTGAGAGTTGACATATGTGTGAAAAAAGCTAATGCTATCATCTTCCAGACTTTAATTAATCAATTAGAGATAACAGAGACCCCAGCTCTAGGTGCTTCATGTTCTCAGGAAATTCAGGTGCATTTCTGAGCTACAAGTTATTAGCTGTGGGTCTGTGGATCTAGCTGAAGAGGATACTACCACAGCTGCAAAAATCTCAAAAACGCTTCCTTCTACTCATCAGTATCATGTATGTTTTGCTTGTTTCAACCAAACATTATTAATCCAGAAACTATTTTTGTGGGGGTCCTGAACCATTTGATGGTGTGGTGAATGTGAGGAATGATAGGTGGTGCTGGATGTTGTGTGTGTATCGCTCTCATGTGAGGCTGTGCTATCTGAGCAATTTGCCTAGTGGCAGCATGAAGTGAACTGAAGACATTTAATTACTGTGCAACTCCGTAAATGAAGGGTTTGTAATGGAGGTATGGTTTCCAATTATTTCTTGTTGAGAGCATGTCTCAGCAGTCCTTCAAGAAAGGCTCAGATGATTAAAGCACATGCCCCATGTCCTTACTACCTCTCCCAAGATAGTCACAGGGGAATGGTGTGGGTACTGCAGTGGTCCTGGAGAGTGAAAATGAGGGCCAAAAGAAACCGTGTGCTGCTTGGTGTCATCAGAAGACCGTCTGGGTTTAGTTTTGTCCTAAATTCAGACTGTGCTGCATCTAAGCTCTTTCAACAGCGATGGGTCCCTTTTTGGTAGTGAAGCTCAGAGCACCTTGCTAAGGTAGTACTGTGATTGCTCTTTTTTAAAGATGAGGAGACTGAGGCCCAGGGAGGAAAAAAGTGTTTGCTAGTGTCCTCTAATTTGTATTTGATGAGAAATGGAAGTTCTAAGATGGATGATAGTTGGTTCAAGCTTTCACTGTAAATAATGAACCTGTGCTTGAATCATCTAGTGCCCAGACTGTTTGGACCCTTGTACAGGTCACAGGTTTCTCTAGATCGTTTCAGGACAGAAAGCTGAAACTCAACCTACTGTTCACTGTGGATCCGTATTCGCATGTAATTGAGTTTGGATGGTATAGACATGTGTGATCAGCACTAATCTGTCAACACGTTATCATGTAAAATCTTGAGGTTATATCATCAACCACCACAGAGAAGAAAATCAGTGGTGGGCTCTGTTTAACAAGTGCTTATCATTGAGTTTGGTGAGAGAATATAAAGAGGATGCCTGAGCTCATCCTAGACTAAGAATGTGTGGGTGCACCACACAAAAGAGACCAACACTTGTGATGGACTGTGACAGTGCAAAGAACACTCCGCGTTACGTGCGACATGCACTACTGTCATGGTCTGTGGCCTGTGCGCCACAGAGCCTAACACAGCTGCTGTCTTCAGTTAAATTAGTGAGAGATGTTTGGGTGGTTGTACTGAAGAGAAAACAGAGTCCTCTTAACTCGTGTAATTGCAGAGGAAGGAAGGCTAGTAAAATATTGGTCTATGGTAGGGCAATGCCATCTAGTTACCAGTCTACCAGCTGTCAGGCTCCTGACTCATATGTAATGCAAACTTGAGCATTTTATGTCCTCCACTTTACAGCAAAATGTCAAAGTCCTTCGAGGTCTTATGGGCTTTTTTTTGATATCATCTTATTGGAGTGTTTCTTGAGAGCACCTTTGAGGTAGTATTTTCAAGGTATCAATGCTGCCTGGCCCTTGAGTGCGCTCAGTAGTATGAAGGGACCCTCTTCAAAGCCATCCTGAGTGCAGGCTGAGGTCTGAGAGGTCTCCAGAACTTGAGTGTCAGAAACATTTGTGGTGAAAAACAAGGTCAGACCAACATGCCTTTGGGAACATTGGATATGTTTATCACTGGGGTGGGGGAGGAGGGAGGGGACGGATAGGGAATGTTTGGTTTTTGCTAGCTTTTTTTTTTTTTCTTCCTTTAGGTGGAAAGTTTCTCTATGTTGTTCAGTAATTGCTTCAGGTGGAAAATCATTTCCCACCTTGCAGCAAAAGTATGCCTGGCAAGGAGAGAAGTGTTATAAGAGCAGCACTTCATACAGTTGATTTTCAGCCAAAGTCAAGTCCCTCTGGGAGCAGTTGCAACTGGTGAAATTTTTTAGCAGGCTTGAAGCTGCTCTGACTTTGGGGGCGGAGGAAACCTTTTGCTATCTGCAGGAGCTGCATAAGTGACATCATCACATGTCACTTTTTCTTTTGCCTGGACACAGTTAAGGTGGGCCCTTGAAGCTCTCAGACCCAAGCTGGAACAAGAAAGGGGCCATGCTGCTCTAGTAAAGCAAAAGGCTTACTGTAAAGAACACGTGAATTACTTAAATCAAGGAACTGTTTGAATGCTTCTGTGACCCATTATTCAGGCCTAGAACTTCCATTTATTTTTGATTTATAGCATCAATATTTTTTGAAGAAATAATCTTCGGGACATTAATGAAGGAATTTCAAATTAATAAGTATCAAAAAGGACTAAATAAAAGTATTTTAGTAAAGCACATATTGATGGAAATCTGGCAATTGCATGCTTTTGAAAAAAAATGTTTAAAAGATCTATCAGCCACAGTGCCTTTAGCTGGAGGAATCGCACTCGCTACAAAATATATACGTCAGAATCTATTGATCACCCAGATGCAATCATTATGAGTTAAAACATTTAATAGTGTATTGCGTACTGTATTGTTCATGGCCAGTCTTTGAGAAGGAACCCAGTTGTAGCCACACAGGGCCAGTATTTTAGAATCTAAATAAATGACTCTATTTTTCATATGTTCTGGAAAAAAACTCTCAGCTGGTGTGAACAAGTTAGAATATTTAGGCTATCCTCTTTTTTTTTTGGATCAGGGACCCATATATTCACTGAACAGCTTAGCTGCTTATCTGTCTTTTTTTTTCTTTTAATCTTCTGCCAGGTGTTTAAGAAGAGGGCAGCAGTGGTATTTCGGTAACCTGCTTTCAACATTATTTGCATATTTGTATTTTTCCATGGTGATCAACGTTCGACCATAGTGGAACCTCAGCTAGTAAATTTTATGTGCAACTTTTAAAGTAATTTTATTTTTAATGAGTCTGTTCTAGGGATTTTAATGTCCCTTTATAAATATTTATATTTTCAATATGTCTTCATTTAATTGAAAAGATTCTTCACATTATTTTCAGACAACTGCAGGTAGTAGGCATAATGACATATCAACACTCTGACCTTTTAGCTTCTGGATTTCTATTAGTTCATCCACATTTTGCTTGTCCCTGTATATTATATTTTAGTTTGTATATGATTTTCCTCTATGGGCTGTCAGAACGAAGGGTGTTTTCCATACAAACACCTTAATAAACTGGGAAGGAAGAAAATGTGCTGTTGCATACTAGCAGCTGTCATGCAGACTGTGTCTTGAGTATTGTAATCAGCGTGCACTGCTACTAGAAATCCACAGTGAAATAATGTTTGATATTTGCATGGTCATCAGTCAGAGGGATGGTCTCGAGTCATATTCATCAATACAGCAACAGCTTCTGCTATTCATGAAGTTGTTTTGAAATTACTTCAGTTATTTATCTAAAAACACTGCTCATTATGATATCCTGTTGCCATCACTTTTGTTATAAGTGCCTTCCATTAATTTCTTCTACTACCAGTGTCATTTTCCACTGGTGTAAAATTCACCAATGAATTATGGCTATGAAGAGATGGGAAGCAATTGTTGCTAATTCCACGGAGAGCTTGCCGGTGCAGGTTCCTCCCCTAGTAATCAGCTATTAATGTGATTTCTACCATTGCCCCTTAATAACTCAAGCAGCTGGTTACCTACTGATTCCTTGGGAAATAATTCCACAGTCAACAGGCTTCACTGAGAATTTTTCACCTGATGCACCATCTTCTTTATTCTCCTTTTTTCAATTTCTTCTCATTATTTGTAGGTAACCTGTCTGTCTAATATCCTTCTTTTTGCTTATTTTCCATAGCTATTGTTAGCTGATCCAGGCATATTTATTTCTTTTAGCTTCATGAATCTATTGCCTTAAGACCCTATTCAATTTCAGCTTTTAATTTCTGATCTCCCTCTGATTCTTGCAGAACTTTCTGGCATAGAAATACAAAGCATGTAGTACTGTGTTCTGGTTTGTACAATGAAAGAGTATTATTTTTGTGCTCTATGATTTGGTATCTCTATGAATATACCTCAAAATCATGTATAAAACTGAATGGGTTCAATATAAATCCATGGCACTTCAGTGTGAAATAGATGGTAAACATGTCTGCTTTTTGCCTGAGTGAAGCCAAAACAGTGGGTCAGAAAGGACCTTGCAAGAAATTATGGTGGAGGACACTATAGGTATTGAAACGTCCCGTGATAAAACCCTGATGCTGGCAGGTTACCTATCTCTGTCTACTATAGAGAGGCTATTTAAGACACAGTATATTCTAGTACAGGTGTTACTAGCTTATTTAAACCAGCATCAAGAAATATTTTAAGTTTCCTCTCACAAAAATATTGGCCAAAGACCTTTAGAATTGGTTGGCATGTGCAAATCATTCATATTTCTAAGTAATCCTGCTGATTAATTATTTTAATTTTTGCATTGTAGCATTTTTATTCCTTTCATTATACTGAAAAATCTGCAATTTTGCAAATAAACCCCCTGTAGATGGTGAGTCTGCTTGCTAAAAGAGAGTCCTGTGTAACACGAGTGAATAACACATCAGTAACTTACACTGATTAATTCAACTGCATGTAAATGACGCAGCTTTTTGCTGCAGCTCAGGGGTGATCAAGAAGAGGCTACAGCTGAAAAATACTGCCTTTCAAGTTTTTGTTGAATAGGTTTTTGACTTTTTAAAATTCTGATAGTTGTTAGATACTTCTAGAAGAGCCTTGTAGAAATGGGATGTTCTTTTTGTTCTCTGTCACTTTTGAAATATAACTTTTTTTGGTATTAATACATGTGGTTCCATACATGATAATATTAAAAATATTCATTAAATTGAGTGTAGTATTCTTGCAGCTCAGCCTTAGACTGAAACTTAATAACGTGTATGATTTTGTTTTCCCAGCTTATACAAATCTTTGTCTGAAGGATTGAGTCTGAAGGACCAGCTTAACTGTACTTCTGGTACTTCTGAAGGTGGACTGCAAGGCAGGGAGGATGTTTTGATCCTTACCTATCACCAGATTGAAGATCTGGCAGCCCAGCTGCAGCAAGCTCGGTCAGAGCAAAAGGACACAGAGCTGAAGCTCCAGACAGCCCTGGAGGCTTCACGGGAGGCCAATGAAAAAGTTCAGAAGTAAGTCACTTGCCTTCTTTCAAGAAAAATTGCAGTTGAAAACCAAGTGAAACGTCGTTTCTTCTGGTATTTTTTCTATGACTGAAAGTGTGGTGGTACTCAGAAAAGGTCCTTTAAAACGATTCCTTCTTTGTCAGCCCTTCAACTCGTTACCTACTCGGTGTCAAGCCGATCGTTTTAACCGTTTTATAGTATTATGCAAGTCAGTGTGCCTGTCATTACTGTTACAGAAACTGCTTTCTACATGTGCAAGGCACAGACAAAGTGTTTCCATCTCCTATGAGTGGTTTTCACTGTCCTTTTACCCCATGGCAATCCTATGGCAACAGAGTATTTGCCTTTATAATTGCATGGTAGAATATTAAGGTTCTCATTTTTGGTCTGTTACGCAGCTGGCAGGTTTCATGCCACAGTAAAGGCTGATGGGGTTGTTTAGGACTGGCTTCAAAATCTCACTGAAACCAACAGGAAGTCTCTGAGTCAGTGAACAGGGGTGGTAGTCTCTTTCTCATCATAAGATGCCCTGTTAAAAGGTTACTGAACTCCAAAACCTGAAGTTCATCTCTACTGAAGTCCTTATTGTCTTGTTTGTTGTTACTAGCACATAAGCCTTTGAAAGTGTGATTGCTGGGACATAGGAAAACGTGTAGGCAGAGCCTCTTCACAGTCTGGCACTTCTCTTCTCTGCATTACATTAATCAGCTGCAAAATACCCCTCTCTCACCCTTCCAAGGTGGTCGATGCTGAACTGATGCAAATTCTCCCGTCTGTCCATATTTGTCTTCAACTTTAATGTCTGCAGCATATTTCCAGAGTAGCCAGAAATTGGCTTATAATATATTGCAAGGACCTAACAAGAGTTCTTCCTGTTCAAAAAATACATGCTGAGTTCTCCTATTAAAAAAATAAAGAAATTATATTTTTATATTTTTAATTTATTTGTAACTACATAAAATATAGTTAAGATAGATATATATACGAAAATACATATTTTCAGTCATCTCTTTAAAACCTCCAGTGGTTGTTTGAGAATCATTCAAATCTTTATTCTGAACACTTAGTTATATTTGAAACTTCAGCAGGTGCATGCTTGATAAAAATAAACCTATGAAAAATAATTACAGCATGTTAAAGAGAATATTGGCTAAGCCTTTCTGTACATTGTTTAAAGTTGTTATTTCATTTCATTTTATTTATAAACATTTACTAACCGTAGATATTTAAGTGAAGGTTGTTTTTTGGTTTGGGGTTTTTTTGGTGAAACAGCCTTGTTTAATCCTGTGTAACCAGGGTGGCTAGAGCAGAAGTGCAGCCACAACCTGAATTAAAGCAGTGGTGAGGCACTGCTGTAGTGAAAAGAATTTACGCAATTTAACATGCTCAACTACTTGGGAAAATTTTGGTCAGGTTAGTTTTCATCATTGCTAAGACCAGACCACTGAGCCTATAGCAAAATTAAACAACTGGGTGAAGTCTTTTGATGACAATAGCATGCCCTTTTTGCCAAGAAACTGTAGAAATGCTCTGTGCGTCTTCCCAGCACCCGGAGTCATCCACCCCCATCTTATAATTCAACCTGCAAACAGATTAAGCAGCTGAGTTTGTGGAAAGTGTGTTTACTTTGAGCTAAGAACCCTTGTGTGACACTATAGAGATTCCTCTGACACCTCTGGGAGAGCTACACAGACAGTTCGTACTCATCAGCAGGGAAACCGGGCTCAGAATTCCCAATTTCTTTGTAACCTCAACCGCTTCATACAAATCAGTGTTTGGCAATTAGGCAGGAACTCATTTGTTAGCTTAGCTTTTTATTTCGAATATGTAGGATGTTCTACATCTCAAAAAGGAACTGACAATTTATAAACCTGTCAGTGGAAAGGCTTCTTGGCATTAACTGCAGTAGTATTAATTATTAGCACTGTCTTAAGAGGATGCTTATTGTAATTTAAAATGTGACTCTGTGATTCATAGCCTAAATAGGGTTCTAAAACATCTGTTTTATTGACTTCTTTTATGCTAAAGTAAAATTTAGTTCTGACATATGAGGGAAGTATTTTTAGCAGCTATATATAAGTAGTTTCTCAGTATTATTCACTAAAATATCTGAATAAGGTAGCAACACTTCAGAAGAGGAAAATAATTATGAGCTTCATTAAGAAAGAACATAATTAGAATAATTAAAATAATGTTGAAAAAGGATGCACTCTGTAGCTTTGTATCATGTAATTTACTGGTGTTCACTATGCCTTTGCTAACCTGTTCTCTGGCAACACTGAAGAATTTTTTAATATTCTTAAAAACTTCAGTGTTTGCATTCAGCATCATATGCAGAGCTTGAAATAGAGATGTAATTTCTCCGCAGCATTACCATCATGTCAGCCATTTGTATACCCACCTGCAATTGTTGCTTTCTAAACATGAGATCCAAGTCAGAATAGTGGTCCTGTGTTTTCCGTCAGGACACAAAGCATCTGAAAAATTTCTGGATCCTGTCCCACGTGAAACAGCAGCTGTGAACCAGAAGGGGGATATATCGGAATCTGCTTATAGTGAACTTGGGTATAGTAAAATTCTGTTTATACTGAAGTAGGGCGAACATCTTACATCGGCTCACTGCAGTGTGAGGTATAAATTGCGACTCTGTGCTCTTGCCTGTGAAGATGATTCACCATCCTAGCAGGGGTGGTGGTGTGAAACACAAAATGTTGATGGTCAGAGAGTGACCACACAGATTTAGCAGCATTTGTTTTAATCTATTTTGATTTTGAATCATTAACAAGATGCACATTAGACTTTTAAGAGAGCACTATTCTAGTTTATAAATCACATACACATTTTAATTGTGTGGTGTATGTAAATAAATACACGTATGCGCACACATAACACAGTATGTATTTGTTCAATAGGAAATTATGATGATCTGCGCGATACTTAATATTTTTAACCTATACTCTGTAGAATGGCTATGACTATAATTTTCTATATTTAATTAATGTTTCTAATTCATGATTACAAACAAAGAATTAGGACAGCGGCGCAGAATTCACCAGGAGTGTTGGCACAGCGCCACAGGCCCCCTGCAAGTTTGTCCTGCCGGAGACTCCAGGAGCCAGCTGGTGTAGCCCCAGCAGGGAAATGGGCCGACCTGGAGAAGGTGGCTGGAAAAGCCTCTGAATTAATTAATGCCTCTGCCAGCAGAGGAAGCAAGGCATTTTAAAACTGTCCTTCCTGCTGGAACCTCTGGGATTGAGGAGTGGCTACTGATGTCAGCTAGATCAGGGGAGGTTATAATGTAATACCAAATCAATATTAGCCAATTATCAGTAAAGGTTGAGGCCACTTTTGATGTGTCTTTTCCAGGAAATGTTCTATTTTTCTGCAACAGCTTTGCAGCTGGAGTGAATTTTAATGCAATTTGTCTGTTGAGGGCTTCTATTTTTTCTCACAATTTAATGATTCCAGCTCAGTAAAGCGTAGCTCTCTGCTTGTGAGCACAGTCACACATGCACACTCACATAGCTGTGTAAGGTGGCAGTGGAGGGTGCGCGTGTAGAATTTCTGTGTAATGCTCTAAAAGTAAACACAAATCCACAAAGTAATGGTGCAAAGGTAAAATATACAGGTATGAAAATAAGCATAAATGGTGAGCAATATGCTGCTTGTGCGCTTTGTCGAGGTAGTTCTTACTATGAACAAAGCAAATGTATAAGTGATGTAAAACAGAAATTCTTACTTCATTTGTCCTTAACTGTTTGTTAAAGTCACCTTTTCTTTCGATTGTGGGTTTTTTTCTTTTAAGGAGGAAGTCAGGAGAGTTACAGATTTGGGTAAAATACTTCAGTGGATTGAATACAAAAGAAAACTAAGCAATCTTCTTAATAAGCGGATAGTTTTATCAAAGGAAATTACTATCTCTCGTAAAAGAAATACTACCCTTAATAACATTTGCTTTACCTCTTAAGGTGTGATTTTTTTTTGGCCGCCTAACTGTCATCGTTACTGGGACACACCCTTTTTTTGGGTAGCCCTGGATTTCCCTTCAGGATTTCTGAACACGCTTTCTCTGCTTGCGTAGTTGCTCACTTAGTTTTGTTCCTTAGCTGATGCTGATAAATAAGTCGATCGATGACACAAGAACAAACAGTTCTTACCAGCATTCAAAACAGTCGAAAAGAATGCAAAATTGGAAAGAAATAAGGAGCAAGCATTTATTAAGTGGTTAGAGTGCCCCTCTTCTGCAAGTAAAACTAATCTGCCTTCCGAGTATGGGAGCTGTGTGTGTTTCACATCAACGTCCAAGACGTTCTCCAGTGCAGGCTGGAGGGTCTAATCTTTCCCAGAATGATCCGAGCAGTGCAGTTCAAGAACAAGAATGAATATTTGAATAATCACACCACAATGTGAGGTGACCCTCCGACAGGGGACTGACCAGATACACATATGGATTTTGGGAAGACGCTGTGATGCTCTTTTTTAACACAGCTGTGAGAAGAATGTGGCTAAGACCCAGTAGTCTTTCTGGAGTATAGCTGGCAGAGGAAACCATGAGGAGAAGAGAATTTAACACATGGGTGTAAGAGAGTCTGCTTCATTGATGCGATCTGAGGGGAATGTCTAATGACTGGAAGAATCAAACTTGGCAATGAAAACACAAAGCTCTTTTCATCAATTCAAACGCAGACTCTAAAGCTGCAGATGGTTACCTCCAGCCTTGCCTATTCAGTGCGGGGTTGTATAAAATGGCACTTTGGTGAATACTAATAGATCAAAACAAAGATTTAATAACATAAAGATGTGGTGTTCATGTTTAAATGAGGATACAGGTCAGTGTCTCAGAAAAGAGTGAAATAAGTATCTTTATGTATGGGTCTAAAGTCTCTGGAGATTTTTAACTGCAAACATGATATCTTTAGTGTGCAGATTGTATTCAGTAAAGCACAGCTATGCAGGGAGCAGGCTAAAAGCAAGATTTCTGAATTATTATACTAATTGAGCCTCTTTGCAACATGCAAATGTTGTTAAGTAGTTATCTGCCTTTTAAAATCATACCTACATATATTTAGTTGAAGTATACATTGTAGCTTGTATGCTTTCAGTCACTCCTTGTAGATAAGAATGGAGCTGGTTAATTAGAAATTGCAGGCAGAAGCACTGCACAAAAGAAACAAGTTTTACATTCACCGGGACTTAAAGCTGTTTGTTTTGGAGGAACCACCAAATGTCAGATAACTCGACTGACTTTCTTTAAAATTTTAGAGATACATTTCTTTAATTTTCATATTTCAAAACAATAAGTGCAATATAATGTCTTACGTTATTAAGACGTTACATTTAGATGTTCAGACTTCCATATTAAAACTAGGCTGCTTTTTTTTTACTTATAAAACTGTATTCTGGTGAATGTCAGATCAACACATTAACTACTAGAGGCTGGGAGTACAGTTTCATAGATACTAATAGTTTCACTGATTTGTGTTAGTAAATAATTTAGCAGATGTCAAAAGTGATTTTGCTTTTAATGAAAACCACTGTGCTGCCTGCTGCTGTGAAGTTCTGCTGGGATTGAATAGCTGGTAATCTTTTAATATCATATAGGGAATAATTTAATTGGTGCTGGCATTCTGAAGTGTAAAGTAGATTCTGGTGACTTGTTGAAGAATGTAGATGTAGAGCTAGTTTCTTAGTTAGAGCAAATTGGCTTAGCTCTGTCACACCGAGTTGCATTCATTTGTCCCAGTTAAGGATATGACCTGTAGTTTACTGAGAAGCAGATGCTGGTGGGTACGTTCAAAAGATGAGCGAGTGAGGGCAAAGTGCTAAGAATCTTTTACTTGCTATAGCAAGCCACAGAAGTCAATGGTTGTAAGAGTTTATATGGAAGGAAATTGGGGACCGAGGAAGACAACTCTTGTAGCAGTCTAAGATACCAATGAAAATTAGCAATAGTTCTGGACTTTCAGAACTGGAGCAAAAGTTATTAAAGGAGATTCAACATGGAAAAAACTGCTTGGTGAGGACTGATGTGTTGGCTGCCTCGTTCAATGATTAAAAGCAGATTATAAACTCCATGGGGTCCATAAGAGATACACAATCTCCACAGGCGGGGTTTTATGATGTTTAGGAAACCCACACTAGCCAGATGGAAGATTCCCAGACACGCAAAACTACCACATACCCCAAAGAATTTTGCAGAGTGCAGCAGAGCTGATGCAAAGTTCCTTTGGCATGCAAGACATGAATAGGAACATGAGAAAGTCTAAAATACAAAATCTAGTAACAATCACATCATATCATATATGAAAATATTACCATTAACTAGGGTAGCAATAACAGGCAGTGAGAATTTATTGGATTTAGGGGCAATAGGCTTGGAAGTAGCCTGCTTTAGGAATTTAGTGAGGAATTAAGACTAACTGAAACGTGTGAAGAAAGTCATGTGTGATCTAACTGAAAGCAGTACATAGTAGGGTCAGAATTTATTTAAACGCTTGGAATTCTGTGCTAACGCCAGTGACTCCTCTCCAAAAAATTCCCCTCAGACTGCACTAACATGCATGATGAAATGATGAATTAAAAAGTCTTGTAGAGGTACCTGTTTGTTGTAATAGAAGAATTGCGTAAGCTAGTGAGGTTATGTGCAGCCTCAGAGAAATTCAACATCTACAGTGAAATCAGTTTTCTGAGTCTGGAGGAAATAAAATATTGAACTAGTATTCAAATCTAAGGTGAGCTGAACAAAAGCAGTCACTGGTGACATATTCTCTGGACTGTTGTAGGTATACCGCGTTTCTGTATCACTAGGCAGATCTTGTTTCCCTTGGTGAGGCTAACTTATTATTCATGCTGTACAAAAGGAAATGTATCACTTTTGCAAAGCTGTAATGAAATGTATTTTCCGCATTGGATTATACTACCTTTATTGGATGACACTTCACTTACCAATTTTTGAATTGCGTACTCCATGTTACAGCCCAGGTAAAATTTGCAGGCTGTGATGGAGGGAGTGCCTGATAACTTAGTACCACTAATATTGATAACTTCCCGGCCCAAAGAAGAGAGGCCTTGGGTTAGCATAAGCAGAAAACTTCTGACTGAATACATACAATCGACTTTTTGTCTTTTCTGCCTGGATTCCTTGGAGACCCAAATGGAGAAGCACATGCTGAACCAGTGATGCACACTGGTTGCACTGAGATCTGCACAGAGCAGCGTGACCTCAGACATTTTCTTTCAAAAGGTTCCTTGGCATCTGTGCCCCCCCGCCCCAGTTTTCTAAGTGGTTGGTTGGGAGCAGGGGTACTCCTCCGGGGTGTGACAGAATGGAGCTGAGTTTCCTCCTCCGTCTGAGGAGATCGTGGTTCAAATCTCCTGTATCTCAGGGGGATGTTTTAGCCGCTCAGGTTTGGTCTGGATGCTCTCTATTCCTTGCCTTGAAGTAGTACCACATAGCAGAAAATAATGCAAGCTTCTCAGATCAGAGAGCAGTGAGTAGGCTACTCACCTCTGAGAAGCGAGACCGGGTTCTGACACTTTCCTTTACCTTTTTCTCAGTTTTGTCCAATGCTTGTTGAACATAAATACAGAGCTGGTATCAGAACATCCATCTCCCATTTTCCAGGTGAGTGCCCTCGATCACCACCCACAGAATCACACCTTCAGGTCTAATAACATTTCAGATGTTTCTCCTGTAGAAATTCATAGCTTCAGAAAGAGAAGTAGAGAAGACTCTTCAGCCCTGGAGTGTACAGCTCTCCTGAGAAGTGGCAGATGCGGGTTAAAAACAAGTTTTCCTTAGCTTGGCTGAATGCTCTAGCTGATAGTCAGTATAGTTTTTTATACTTGCTTTAAAAAGGAGGAGTGGTAGCACTGCTGTTACCTTTGTCACCTTAAAAGAAGCAAGTGGCCTCAGGTTAGTTTTAGAGAAGGGCAGCCTGAGGACCTCTGGACAGGTTGGAGCAAGACACTTAAACTGAGGGCCTGCGATCAAAAAAACCTATTTGGGTAGTTTAGAAGCACCCTGCTCCTTAAACTAGTTGTTGCAAATCCCATCCCAAGGTGCTGCCATGCTCCCTGTGCAGTCTGGAGGAGGAATGCACCAGTGCAGAGCACACATGGAGCTGCAGGTCCCATTCTCAATTACCTGAAAGACAGACTTGGTGATGTTCAGAATTACTGCAGCTGAGACCCTTTGTAGTACTAATGATTCATAATATCTTTTGATGTCTCATTTTCATTTGAAGACGGTCCTTAATAGAGCAGTTTGTGGTATCAGTATCAAAAGTCTCATACAGTTACCATGTGTGATATTGCCAGAGCAGATTATGGGCTATCATTCTCATGGATATTTTGGGTGTCATAGTGAGGCCTTTAGCATCTGACGGTCTATGATCAATGCCAGGAATATGTTCAGTGGTGTACTCAACAGAATGAAGACAAAAAATCCCAACCAAAGGGAATGACAGATAAGCCTTTCCTGCATTCCTTGCTCACCCGAGATACCATTGACTGCAGGGAGCTTCACATGGATGAAGCATGCAAAACTGAGCATACAGTCTAAGTCAAGTATTTATTTTCTTTGTGTAGCTATGGTTTACATTTACTTAACCTCTGTAAATTGTGGATTGCAGTGCAGATATTGTTTTCTTAAAGTATGGGTAGTTACAATATAAACACAAATATTTATCATCATTTGAATATTTATCATCTCAGCCTTTCATGAAAATATAAGCAGTGCTGAAACTTAGTTCTCTCAAGCA
>VYZW01041150.1:3943-22026 GCA_013401315.1 Balaeniceps rex | reverse complement strand
GGTTGCTTTTGCCTTTGTCCAGAGCACTGTCTGCCACACCTCTTCTCTACAGTTACGCCAGGGATTACCTGGCCCTGCAATTTAAGGAAGCATAAAGGCAGCTGAAGTCATTTACATCCCACTCTCCAGGTATGCGGAGCAGAGCAGGAGGACAGCTAATTTTCTGGCTCACTGTTGTTTCATTTTTCCCTCCTGAACAAATTATTGTTAGATGATAGCTAAAAAATTAAAAGGCAAAAGTGCAGAATCACTGGGCCCATTTGTCTGAAACCAGAAGAATTAATTTCCAGAATCTCTTCAGTAAATGTTCAAACATAAAACCTTGAATATAGTTTGTCAGAAGGAGAGAAGAGTTAGGTAAAAGCAGTGGTTCAATCCTTATGCTAGAATCTCACTGGGGCATATTTTCCATGCATTACAAGAGGTATTGCCCTTCCCAAACCTTGTCTGGGAAGCAAAAGGCTAGAGGTGTTTCCACCAAGAAAGTGATTTGCTCTAAATTCATATTTGAATCTTCTAAGCAAGTACTAAACACGGAGAAGTTAGTAGTAGACAAAGGACACCAAAATGAATTCATCTGATTGATCATTTTGATCAAGACCTCACATTAAGAATAAGAGTGGATCTCCTACCACTGCTGGTTTTAAACAGTCCCTGGTCCATGCTATCTCCCATGGTGTTCATGGGTCTTGTCTAGAAAAGTGCCAGATGACATGGGCCAAAACTACAGCAGGAAGCATGACAATAAGTAAACAAGAGGGATAACTGCATGTCAGTACTTGAGCCCATGTCCTGTCTAGCTTACTTGTACAGATCCTGCTGTGTGAATGAGTCCTTGAATGAGGTACCCTTCTGTCCTTGGTGACTGGCTGCTGGATGTGTGCACTTCACATTTGATTGTCATTTAGCCTATAACTCCCTCTGACAGTGCAAATGAAACAAACCTACGTGACTCAGCCCAGAGCTCTTTTAGGAGTGGAAATTCCCAGTTTTGGGAAGTACTTCGTTTGTGGTACTTTGTTTTTGTCATCATTGGATTTCTAAATCCATCTCCTGGATTTCTAGATGAAGAGGGAAAGAGCACTTGGAAGCAGTTGTATAGCACTATATAGGAAACAACTCTAAGGTAATGTAGGAGCCAACTCTCTTCTGGTTGTCTGCCCTGTATTGGTTTGGCCGACACAATTCAGATTTTAAGCAGTGGTGCTACTGCATTGTACATGGCAGACAGGGAATTTTGGTGCTGGAGTGTGTCTCACCTATTAGCGCTGTGCTTGCTGCTGCTTGCTGAACACAGCTGGAAGTCTACAATAACAACACATTTACTTGTCTGTTATCTTTGACAATTACAATTCTCCATCTCACTTCAGTCTATTAAAATGATTGTCCATACTGCAGAATAATACCAAAACTCTTTGTCTTTTTATGTTGCTTTATTTTTGAGGGTTTATTTTGCTTTGTTTAAGGAAAACAGATAAGGAAGCTTAAATAATAGATCTCAGGAAATTAAATGATCACTACATCTTTAATTGAACGGGAACGCACTTAAGAAAATAAGAGAGAGGTTTAAGTTAGAGTCATGGGAACTGGTGAACAAAGCACCAAAAAGCATGAAACCCCAACACAGATGTAGCAAAGGTTTTCCAGATGTGGAATTCTTTCTATGGATCAGTAGAGTTAGCTTAACTTACTTAAGCTATAGTGATTATTCTGAGGAAAAAAAGAGGTATGGCTCATTTCTTATCTCTCAGTCTTTTAATATAACTAAATGCAATTTACTTTGCAGAAGATTTTCATCTAGATTTGCTTTATGAAAAGATGCCTGTTTCTTATTCCTCTTAGTTTGTCTAATGTGACATATATTGCCTCTCTGGAAATGCCTTTGAAATGTAGTGCAAAAGTTAACATATGTAGCAACTTCTTAGGTTGGAACCTTTCTTGGTTAGTTTTTCAATGTCCAGTTCCTCATTAAAAACAAAATGATGCCAAGTTTTGATTACAGCTTTAACATATATATAATCTCTATTTATCTTTACAGGTTTTAGTATAGTCTTTTGTTATGTTTGTGTTTTTATATTCTTAGGAGATATGATCATACTTTTTTTTCTTTGCTCTTTATTCAGCTAAATAATTGCCTTGGCTTACTGTATTCTGATCATTGATTGATTTCTGAAAATTTTAAGATCCCTCTAATTATTGCTAGAAAGTTTCCTAACATGTAGAGGACTTTTGCTGTGGCTGTGTAAGTTATATAGTATTCTTAATTTGATGATGGATAGTTGGTACTGTTTCCTGGAGGAAATACATGCCTCTTACAAAACATAAGAAACACTTGTGTAATAAAATTACATTCAGTGTACATATTAGGGCTGAGTATTCAATACATTTTTACTACAAAATACCATTTCTGACACATTAAAAACTAATTCAATATTTGGATAGTGACGTATCCGCTGGAAATATTGCAATACTAATTTGACATCTTGGGCAAGTTTTGAATTGGTACATAGAGGGTTATGATTTGGGTAAATCTTATGAAAATCAGTGGTAGGACTGTAATTAATTTCATTGAGGAAAGGGTTATACTATCAATTTCTCTGTCATCAGTTTATCTAGAATTTTTCTAAACCTGTGTAAAACTTTAGTATCCACAATATACTGAGGCAAGGAGCCCCATAGTTCAGTTCTAGATTGTGTGGACAAATGCCTCCCCCTGTTTGTTTTGAACCTGCCACCTTCATTTGATGTCCTCTCATTCTTTTATGGGAAGAGACAGGCAATTGCACATAACGTCAAAAGGTTCTCAACACAGAGTAATCAAACATGGATAACTATTGTGCTGAGAGACCAAAAAAAAAGAAATGAAGTGCAAAACCTTTTACTATCAGATGGAATGGTATTAAATCCCTGACTGAAAAAGCCCGTACCGCTTCCAAGCTAGCAGTGAATCCTACTTGAACTTGTGTGCCAGAAACAGTGTCTTCTACGTGGCCCATTGTTATTGTCTGATCCCGCAATAGTTAATTGATGGCTGCTAAAAGGCATTTTTCCTACAAATGCTAGTCTGGATCCATGCTTCAAAACACAGAGTCAGACTTAAGTTGTATGGGTGATCTGTATAAAAAACACAAGTATGAGATCTTCCTCTAAAAGGGTGAAAGAAGTTTTAGGAAAACTAGAGATTATTCCCATGACTCTCTTTCAACTTTCTAATAATTTTGCAGCCACAAATGCCCTGATAATTATGAAATTATACCTGATAAAATTGATTAACCTTATATACACTTTAAAGTTTTCCCAGAGCGGGTATATCAGCTTTGAATGTGAAATAAACCCCTGCTGAAGGCACACTAGTGCTGACACAGAAAATGTTATTCCACTCAAAGAGTCAGCATGAGCTATACCACCAAAATAAGTCCTTGGCACTCTCCGGATGTTCTGGAGTTTCATCCCTGCTTTGAGAGCCTCCCATGGTAACTACAAGAGCAAAATCTTTCTAATGTAGGCATGGGCTTTGTTCTATAAACAGTGCTCTATGTAAGTCAATTGATAGATAACAAATTCTTGACAAAAGTCTCAGTCTTTCTTTTTCTTCCTTGCAACATGAAGAAACATTGATTCCAGGATGACATTGTAAATTAGGCAACCTGCCTGGAGGAAGCAGTGGTTTATTTTATTATTTTTTTTCCTTGCCTTTTAACAGATATTTTGACTGCTCTTCTCTAATTTCAAGCCTGTAGTTTGGTATGTATTAAAATCCCTGGTTACTTTTCTCTTTGCCTTTCAATTCTGCTTATAGGCAGATACTGCCTAGCACTCTGAAATTGGTTACCAAATATCTCCTCTTCTTTTAGGCCAAAGTACAGCAGCAGGTGCAATTGAATCCACTCTAGATTGGGCTTTAAATTAATACCTACCAATTGAACTAAAGAGGCTATTCACTCAGAGAAACTTTCAGACAAATCTTTTTAGACTTGCATTTAGCAAAATTCTACTTACAAGCTTAGTCCAAACTCATGTGACTAGAATGATTATCTGCAGGAATAACTCCTTTCAGATTTATAGTTTATAGGCCATTTGGCAGTTGTGTCTATCAATAAACTTAGTTTTCGGTTCTTTCTTTATTTGTAATACTTATGAATTAAGCAACAATTTAATGCAGTTATCTGATTCTTTCCTAAAATGTCATGAAGGGGAGATTCACTAATAGCCAAAAGCAACATAAAGCTAGATTGAAGATGGTAATAAAGCAATTGCATGAGGCAACAGACTGACATTGCATATAAGAATTGTACAGTGGTGCATTTTAAAGACCAATGGCATCTAGCATGTGCTAGGGAATCAGCATTTGATTTGATTGCCACTTGTGCAAAAGCAATCTAATTTTACAAGAGTATTTGCTGGGAAGATCTGAGACAATGGGTAAACTTGAAGACTATATACCACGAGGTATTTCAAAATCTTCAAGATAATGAAAACACCTTTTGTCAGATATGGTTAGTATCTTTGAGTTTATAGACAGTAAAAGTTCTAGCCTGAACATACTACAAGCAGATAAAGCAATTCTCTCAAGCATCACTTGCTACACCAGAAGGCATTCGGAGCACAAGTCAACAACTCTAACATAGAAAAAGAACTCCAGTCAGAGCAACCTGTGAAGCTGCAGTTACATACACCCCTATCATTGTGCTCCAAGGATGGTTCCACATCAGGAAGACACTTTGCCTCCAGGTGTGCCTAATCCAAAGTGTGCTTTTGGGTGTCTCACCTGAGTTTTCAACGTGTGCTTAGAGGAATGTAAATAAGCATGACTTCTCATCAAACATCAAAGAGCTCTCTCTTTTCCCTAAGGATTTGTGAAGAGGAGCCTTTTATTCTAATAAGACAGGAGTTTAAAGTGTGCAGGTAAGTACCTAAAATATCTAAACAACAAAACCCTGTGCTGGCTTTCTGGAGTAAAGCCCATGTCCCAGGTGATCTGGGACTGAAACAGTTTATTACCCTTCTTTTTTAACAGATGCAAAAAGAGAAAATTTATCTTACCACACTTTCTTCATAATTCTGTGCCATGTGCAGATTTTACTGCCCAAAGGTAATCTTTACTGGGAATTGGTGTACAATTAGCAGGTGTCACAACAGAGAACTTGTTTTTCATCTTCAGGTACCTAAATAACTATGAAAATGTAGCCAAAACTTAATTTTAAAATTTGGCTCTGGGCACCTCAGCTTTTCAGAAGCTGACTCTATTTCTGGACACTGCAAAAGAAAGCCCATCACCTGATTTCCAAATCAACAGTCACACCACTACTTTGGAAACCATGACCTAATGATTACATGCCAGTATCAATTAGGACCAAGTGAACTAGTTTATATTTTATCTGAATCAACACAAGTCTTTACCATGAACTCAGTCTGAACAAAATTAGGCTAGAAAAAACTTGATTAACTGGTTGTCACCGTTCTCTTGTTATTCTTGTTATAGCCAGAAAAAGAAAGGAAGAACAACTTGTTCATGTTTGCTTTGATTTAAAAGCTATTTTTGGTCAGGGACTACCTCTTTTAAAATGTTTCTGGTGTCCAATACAATAAGAGACCACAATTTGGGCTGGGTAATATAAATGCTACCGAACCAGTGTGTAACTGATAACTAACTTTATACTGAAAAGCAACTTGATTAAGATTAAATATATGATACTAGCCAGAATATACTGAGTACCAGTTTACAGTCTGTATGGTGGTGTTCTAAAATGTGAGCACGTTATAATTAGTTATAATGTAATACTAAATTGAATTTGCTGAAAGTAACAAGTTCATAAGCCTTCTGCTGTATTTTCTGATTTGACAACAAAGAACTCAAATATGAAACGCTGTTTCCCACAATATTTTTGGTTGCAAGTTGGGATTTTACAGTCTGGAAGGGTGGATAAATAAATGATAAAAAACTGGCTGGAGAGCAGCTCTGTGGAAAGGGCCCTGGGAGCAAAGTGTGCCCTGGCAGCAAAGAGAGCTGGCATCATCCTGTCATGTATCAATAAAAAACAGGCCTGTAGATGGAGGGAAGGGATTATCCCCCTCTATTCAGTGCTTGTTAGGCCACGTCTGCAATACTGAGTCCAGTTTCAGGATCCTCCCAATACAAGACAAACATCAATAAAAGGGAGCAAGTCCAGGGGAGTGTCACCAAGCTGGTCAGGGTCTGGATCACTTGGCCTGTGAGCTGAGGCTGCAGAACTTGTTCAGCCTGAAGAGATGGCTTTTGGGGTCCTACCAGCAGCTCCCCAGGACCTCACGGGAGAGCAACAAGAAGATGAAGCTGGGCTCTTCATGTTGTGCATGTGAAGATGACAAGAAACAACGGGCATAAACTGAAACCAGAAAGGATCAGACTGGATATAAGGAAACCTGTCTCCTCCACGGACACAGTACAGGAGTGGAGCAGGTAGCCTACAGACGTTGCACAGGGTCCATCCTTGGAAGTTGTCCTGGTTTCAGCTGGGTTAGAGTTACTTTTCTTCCTAGTAGCTGGCATAGTGCTGTGTTTTGGATTTAGGATGAGAACAATGCTGATAACACACTGATGTTTTAGTTGTTGCTAAGTAGTGCTTAGCAACTTAGTANATTACAATTATTATTATTATCATCATTATTATTACTATTACTATTATTATTATTATTATTATTTTATTTCAATTATTAAACTGTTCTTATCTCAACCTGTGGGTTTTCTTACTCTTGCCCTTCTGATTCTCTCCCCCATCCCACCGGGGGGGGAGGGTGAGCGAGCGGCTGCGTGGTGCTTAGCTGCCGACTGGGGCTAAACCACGACAGAGGTTTTCAAGACCAGAGTGGATAAAGTCCTGAGCAACCTTGTCTGACCTCAGGGCTGGTCTTGCTTGAGCAGGAGGTTGGAGAAAGGAGCTCCAAAGGTCCCTTTCAAGAGTGTCATCCCAAGTTATCCTTGTTTAACTGTATTTTGCTAATAGGTGATGAAGCCCGTTATGAGAGACATTCTTACAACTTACCAATCTGTGACAAAACTTACATTATTAATGTCAAAGTATGTTTAAAAGACTTCAATGCTAATGCTTTGTTTTTTTTCTAATCACATAGTTTCTGGGATAAAAATAACTTGCCTTAACAAGGAAAGTACATATTGCCTTAAAACCATATTGTATTGGCCAGAAAAAGGACAGCTGAAAGATTTATCATGATGGCCGGCAGCAGTAATCACTCAGCTGGCACTATATACATCTTTATTCCTATCAGGGAAATATCTTAATTAGAATAAGGTAATTCTATTACAGAACTTAAGAAAAGACAGCAAACCAGCAAAGAAATCAAAATTCAATTGCTCATGATAGGAATATAAGGCACTGAGGCACTGCTTGTTTTCTCTAAAGTGAATACTAACATTTTAATATTTGTTGAGGAAATATTTAAAGTTGTTTCCACAATTAACTCAATCATCAAAGAATCTCAAAATATATCATAGCTAAGAAAAGATTAAAGTGCACGATATGGACAAATACAATGTAAAAATAAGGGCCTATCCTTGTTATTGGCCTAAAATAATTCAGTTAAGCTTTTCTCTCTAAGTATTTTAAAGATAAAAATAGATGAGATTATATTAAAGAAAAGAACAAAATTAAATGCCTTTGAAGATAACAACAACATATTTTGATTTAAAAAGCTCTTCCAAAGAAGTATAAAAGCAGGTCCATACTGATGGCCCATAATAATGCAGGTGGTATAAGAAAACAGAAGCTGGCTAAATATTTAAGAATTCAATGCACAAGAGGCTCTGTTAGTTCTCAGATACTTCAGATGTACTTTATTATTATGCAATGATTTAATGGAATTTGTTTTAGCCTTCCAAAAAATACCTGTTTTCCTGTTCAGGCATGGGACCTGAACGTTTGTCCTTCTTCAATGGTATACAGCCTTCTTGACCGCTGGCTCCCCCTCAGAGCACATTCACACTGCCTGACCCTACTCTTCACTTTTTAAGACTCAAAAAGTAATATACAGCAGACAATCATGAGGAATTTTAGGGGCTGTCCTGCTTCCAGTGCATTTAGCATGTTTTTAAGCGGACTTTCAGAGGAAAGCTGCAGTCCCAGGATCTGCTGTTTCCTCCAAAACCTAAAGAAAATGGCCACAGCATTTTAAGATTAATGAGACTTTGGTTTCACACAGTGCTACATGCATTTTAAAGTTTATGTGTTTGTATCCACATGCATACAGTGAATATGGTGTGACCTTTAAAAGTGAAGTAATTTATTCAGAAGAACAACTACGGTAGTGTGCGGTTAATAAGCCACTAAAAATCAAATACCAAAAATCATGACATCCGCTATTTTACTGCATTTAGAAAAAATAAAGAAAACCCAACAACTAAACATCATCAGGAATCTTAGCATGAAATGTCAGCTTTCGGTATCTATTGGCATCACAAACCTTTTTTCTAGTAATGAAATAAATGACAGTGGAACAAAAATATATCTATTAGCATCTACTAGTGTTTGGCAGACATCCATGCACATTCTGGCAGAGTTTCTGTAACTGTTTTTTAGTATGAAAGATTGAAGTGCGAGTGCTCACCTGACATTTTTATTTAGAAAGCAAACACTCAGCTAAAACAAATTTTATGACTGTTGCAACATCAACAGTAAAAGAAAGATTACCTAGCTAGGAACTGGTACTTCATACAAGGTCTGAAAAAAACACTAAGACGACTGTTCTACTAAACTCAGATACAATACTTACAAAAAGGAACAATTAATAATTCATGTTGCCCAGTTTATTCTAGAATACTGGCTAGAGATATTGTAAAGCAGCCAGAAAACTGGTAAGTGTGCCAATTAACTTGTATTTCTCTCCAGTTTATGTGGAAACTGATATGCTGTAGCCAGTCAGATTAAATCTTTTAATGTTTGCTCTAGGTTCAAAATAATTTATGTATGGATGAACCTTGAATGACTTCATGAAAACAGAGCATCCAGTGGGTACTGCTCATAGAAAGAATTGATTTCTCTGGATCTAGAACATGTTTGTAAAATCTAGAAGAGATTTTATTTTTTTTTCCTTTTTGATTAGAGCTGCAGTTAAATTAAATGAAATTAAAAGAGCGCTACCTAGTGTGCCAAGCAGTTGGTCTTTTATGTGCCTTGTTTAATGACAGTGAACCTGTCACTACTGGATTTTCAAGGTCCTCTGCTGCGAGTTCTCACAGATGGGCCCGACTCGCCTTGTCATCACTCCATCACCTCCTGTTCTGCAGCACATCTCACCATGAGGCCGAGCACCAAGTGTCCTCCGCTGCCTGACACCGACAATTAGAGTCTGCGAGAGGAAATACCATGCCGCTAAGGTCCCTTTTATCATCTGTGTATTTGTCTTCCTTGTGAATCAAAGGCAGCCAGGGAGATTAACACCAAAGGACATTGAGTCTGTACTTAATTATATAGTATCTTTACCAGAAATCTAGAGGAGATGCAGAAAAAAAATGAGACTTGTTCACTGCTAGGCCCATATTGTAATACTGACACTGGGAAGCTTTCAAACACTGCGTTGGCCAGAGATCCAATGAGGCTGCTGTCTTTGACTGTGCTTAACACTTTATGGTCTGGTTTGCTTGCTGATCACCAAAACACAGATGAGAAATGCGCTATCAAATCTGTTCTATTCCATGTCAAAGAATGACACTCTTATTTGTGCCGAAGTAGACCTCTCTAACCTACTAGTTAGAGAGAGTACTGAGATTTACCCAAAGAAGTTGTGCACTTATTCCATAGTATATCTTTAAAGCAAGAGGGAATATTTTGGTAGAATCATGAAAGCTCTTAAAAGCATGTTCACTCACTATTCTGCTAGGGAATTTTCACTGCTACAGATGAGTAGAGTCACTTGCTTTTTTATATCAAGTCATGTGTTCTGTGTTTTTTAATTGATCCAAGTTTGTACTTAATAACTAAAATGTAGTACTCAATGACTTAAAAAAGCCTTATTTTATGTTTAGAGCAGCAACTCTTCTAAAGATATGTTCAACCAAAATACCACAGGGCAGTTGTTTTATGCACAGGAAAAATTTATTTATTATAATGCTGAACATTATGGACCAATGGTGTTAATATTTATTTAAGGCTAGACTAAACCTTCTGCCCTGTTTATGTGATAGCACATAGTTTCATCATCTCAAGAGAAACATGCTGTGATAGTCCCTGACCAGATGTGGATATTCACTCTACCCCTCCTGCTGGCTCTGTTGTAGCAATGTTTCTAAGTCACAGAGTTCACTATTCCCTACAAATATTTGAGGGTAAATTGGGAAATCATGAAATAGGTCCACAAAGAGACTTAGGCAATACTTCTAATATTGACTTATAGTCATTTCACCTTTGTTTTGGGAATACTGCTCTGGAAACTGAAGTTAGCCCTGAATTAGGAACCTCACAGTGGATTCATCGTACTGAATATTGGTATCTATGTTAGAAGCCATCTTGACTCTACTGTTAGTGGAGAGTTAACCAATACCATTCATGAAGTCTCGCATATGACTCACATCAGTAAACCAAATGCTGACATATAGCCAGGTGAACCAAAGATTCATATGTTGATTATTTTTAGACTATAAATTAAGCCATCACCACTAACTCTGACACAGACACCTTTGTTACTGACAGGTGAGATGAACAGTCCATCCCTCAAATTTCTTCATTGTTCGTGGATGAAATTTGAGAATAAAAATCACAATAGTCAGCAAGGTAAGTGAAGGCATGGGAATACATAAATTACTCAAAATAAAGACAGATGCATCTGAAAAAATAGTCTTTGGAAGCTGGTTGCTGGCCTGCATTCCTGATTTAGGTGCTGACAGTCCGAGCCCTGAGTCATCTCTTGGCTTGAGCCATCATTTTCTCTGACTGTGAATGTTGCTTGATCTTAACTTCTACCTTAAAAAAGATCTTTTGAAAGATTTCTTTTTTACACCATTGCCAGAAATGTCAACAATACCGAGACTTCTTAAAAATGCATTTCTCAGAAATAGCTGATGCCACAGTACATGATTTGCAATGCCCTAATTGACATAACTTGAAGCAATAGTGTACAGTTAAGCATGACTGATGTTCAGCTCAATACACAGCAATTGCAGGTTTTACTGCACTTTCTACTGTAGAAAAAAATAACTGGTTATGGAACTCTTAAGTTATTAATTGACAAAAGTACCAATGTTTTCAGATTATGTTTGGCTTTGCTCTAAATCTAAAAATAGTGTGTGTGTGTTTTTTTTTTAAGTACTCCATCTGAAAGTTTGTATTTGATGTAGTAAAAATTTACTGTGTGTTGGAAAATATACAAAATTGAGAAAATATTTAATTTCAAGGATTAACAACTGCTATAAACATAATCAGTAATGTGTGAACTTCCAAGCTGCTTAAGCAGCTTGGTCCATTTAAGGATCTAAATGTTTGGTTGCCTATAGGAAAAACATTTGAAAGTAGGGAAGTATCTAGAGTCTACAGAATAGAAAGTTTTGTAAAAACAGGTTTTCATTTATGTATATAGAATTTCTGAACCAGAAATATTGAAATAACAGCCTTTCTACTTTCCTGTATTTCTCATTCCAGTCCCAGATGAAACCACATAGTATTAAGTAGGAAAGAGGGAGCTACAAGAAATTATTACTTCAAATTCTCAAAATGAGAAAAGATGTTTGACTAGGTATTTTGAGTGCATTTTTAATCCAATTTTAATTTTAGTACAATGCTATCTATTCTCTTTACCTACTGTATTATTAGCATTGTCAGTAGTAAAATAAACAACTCCTTCTTTTTGTTCTGTAATATTTTGTAATATATTTTAGTCTGTTTGTAATAATATAAAGTAGGAAGTGTTAGATTGTTGGTATTTCCAAATAAATATCAAAATTAGTATTTGTTTTGTTCTCTTACAGCAGACTTACAAATACGCTATATTCTTTTTTGAAGGCTTTCACACCTTACTTATGGCTTTGTCATTCATGAGTCTTATGCAATGTCATTTATCTGTAAACAGCAATGATCAAACAATGGCTAGTTAAATTGCAAAACATGAGACCTGAATGTCTGAATCAAGATCCAATTGCATTTGAAAAAAATAGCACTAACTACGCCTAGAACCAAGTGACTTCAGTCAATAGGCCTGATTTAAATAATCATCTCCCTAATGCATGCTTAATATTTCCAAAAAAAATGATAACCTTGTGAGCTCCTGAGCTGCAAAGAGTTAAACAGAAGCCAAAAGATTAAAAGGCAACCACATTTCTATTCACAGTCTAGCTTGTGCTCATGTGCATGGAAGAGTCAGCAAACTGACTCCACATGGCGTGAAGTTCCACCTAATATTTGTAATATTAAATATAATGCTGTCCACAAAAAACATAACACTGAAGTCTGGGCAGGAAGAAGGAAGAGACAGACAGAGTCATATGCATATGTACTGGTTATAAAGTGTATGTCAAAAATACATTTATTTTGTACTATCGTCAGCACTGACATGATAAGTTGTTTTGACACTGAAGAAGTAAGCACAGAGCTTTGAGTTTTATTTCTGATTTTACAAGCTGTTAGTTATGGCAAACACTTGTTGCAGCTCTATTCCTCTAGTATAAAACTGGGGTCATTACATCTCTATGCCCTGAAGATTTTTTAATGACTTTCAGATTGCTTTTAATCTTGTATGGTACATAATTGCTAAAGATGTACAAAAACCTATAATGTTGCATGTCTGCTTGACAAAGTATTTGAAATTAGCTGCAAATAGTACGGCCAGTTATAATCAGTTTGCATGTTTGGACATAATTTAAAGGATGTGGCCAAATACGAACTGCCTCAGAAAAAGAAATACCAAATAATATCACCAGCAAAATCTATAAAGAAAATGCTTATTAAATATGCGTCGCAGTTTGGGAATTATTTATGAACTTCAACAGCTAAAATAGCAACATCTCAACCAGACGTGTCCATAGCTTTTACAGTACTGATTAGCACTGTGACTTTTCTGTCAAAAACTTTTTAAAACTTATTCCTCTCCCTTAATAAGCAAAAGAAAAGAAATAATCCTAACCAGGATAATGCAAGAAAACATCACCACAAAAACCAGACATAAATCAGAGTGGCAGGTGGCATCTGGATATTTTGAGGTATTTTTCAATCTATATTTGAAGTACAGTAGCAAACTATCAATTAAAATAAATGATGAAGAAACCAACAGAGATTCTAGAGATCTACAGTGCTAAGAGTGGAGTGTTCCCTGGTGTTTATTGCAACAATACACCCATTTGACAGGGTCTGGCAGATGATCACTAATAGATTTCACACACCAACACCAAAGTACGTATAGTGTTCAGAGAACATATATAACAGAAAAGAATAGCAAAACAACCTTTCAGTATTCTGGAAGTACTTAGCCAAAATGAAAATTATTATCTCCAGTGAAATACTCCAGATAACTGAAATTTCCTTCCATACTTAAAGACAGACAGTAATGTTCACACTAAGTCATCAAATCCCACTGACTTGAACAAACCCATAGGCATCCATGTTTGTTAATCGAGACATCAAATAAATCAAAATAGATTTTAACACCAAGTAACAAGTTAGTATCTAGAGGAAGACTGACATGTAAGGGGCAGCTGCAATCCAACTTGGTACTTTGTAGGATAGTTTCAAACATCTTTATTAGTATCACATAGAAAGCTGGACTGCTTTTCAGAAAGAGAAAATATCCTATTCAGGAAACAATGAATGAACTTTACACAGGCATTTGCTAGGTCTGTAACCCTACACATTTGAAACCCCACAGTTGAAGCCTGTCTTTTGTCACTTAGTTAAGTAACATTGTATTCCACAAAACAAATACAAGGAAATGAGAAAACAAGTAAATATTTACTCACCAGCCTTCTCCTTCTCTGAAATAATTGGCATAGCCTGAAAGAAAAAAATAAATGATACCACTATTAAAAAAATAAGACTATTAGGGAAACTTTATAAAATCTTAAGGTAGATTTTATGAGTATCCAGAAGATCCGGAAGGAACTGAGGTCTCACTCTGTTAAGCACTCTGGAGAGAAACATACAGTTCCCATTTGACTGGCTTATAATCTATTATGAAACTAATTACTGTTAAAAAAAAGGTCTAGGAGAGAAGGGAGGAGATGGTGTTAATAAGATATTCCAATGATCGCATTTTGAAATGATCATCCTAGAATACATGCCCACAAAATTCCACTGGGAAATTACTAAATAATTCTGATGGAGTGAAGACAAAAACTATGTGGCTGAAGATGAGACTAAAATGCCAAATCTTTAGTCTGCAGAACTCTACTTGAGTTCTGTCATTGACTCCACATAATTAAGACTTGGGCTCAAATGTATGATGTTCTATAATGTACCAATTTCTTACTTTTTATATAATTTTTCAGCGACAAGTAGTAGAAGTGGTTTTGTATTGGCTGTAATTGTTTTTGGACTTGGAAAACAGTTTTTTTCCAATAGATGTAAAAATCTTTCATATTATGCTTTTCTTTCAGACTAATGCAGAAGAACTTTCTGAGTGTATTTTTCCTAAAATAAGTAGCTTATAGATTGAGTGAATAGTAAAATGGAATTTATATGGCACGCATATAAACAGATTAAAGAACGTGCAGATATAATAAAGGCAAGAAAGGCTGGATGAGAAACTGGATTGGGTATGCAATGCGTGCAGAACTGCCACGTGAGTTAAGCTATCAATTTTACATCCCTTTCACTCATGTCAGTCTAGCCTTTGTTCAGCAGATTTTCCTGCTCCAGATTTCACAGAAAAAAAAAGAGGGAAATGATGGACAGAAATCACAAAACAGGCAGTTTCAGACTTTCTATAGAGCTCCTGAAATAAACTTTGAAAATTTCATTTCAGGATTTGATTTGTCCTGCTATATAAAATAGTATTTTATAACATTTCCTGGATGATATTTTGTACAAAATTTCAAATAGAACTTGTCTTAGACAATATATATTAATAAATACCTTAGAGATTGGTAATAACCATAAGAATCCTTTTGTGATTCTTTCTGTTTCACCTGTACTCTGCCTAGTTAAATATCTGTTGCTTGATTTTGACATTCAAAAATGTCATACCATCAGACTAATATTATTCCAGACAACAGCAGCCCCTTGCTTGAAAAGCATTTCCCTTCCTTTGTACAAACATATATTTGTTTGGCAGAAGCACCATTTTGCTCCATTAATGCAACGAAGGCATTAACTTCTATAGACTGAAGAAAGTTAACATGTCAAAATGCCCTGGTTTCTTTCGGCTGGGTTAGAATTAATTTTCTTCCTAGTAGCTGGCATAGTGCTGTGTTTTGGATTTAGGATGAGAACAATGCTGATAACACACTGATGTTTTAGTTGTTGCTAGGTAGTGCTTACCCTAGCCAAGGACTTTCTTTTTCAGCTTCCCATGCTCTGCCAGGTCCACAAGAAGCTGGGAGGGAGCACAGCCAAGATAGTTGACCCAAACTGACTAAAGGGCTATTCCATACCATATGACGTCATGCTCTGTATATAAACTGGGGGGAGTTGGCCGGGGGGGCAGCAACTGCTGCTCGGGGACTGACTGGGTGTCGGTCAGTGGGTGGTGAGTAGTTACATCACTTGTTTTTCCTGGGTTTTGTTCCTCTTGTTGTTTTCCTTTTCACTTTTTTTAATTATTATTATTGTTATTTTATTTCCATTATTAAACCATTCTTATCTCAACCCTCAAGTTTTCTTACTTTTACCCTTCCATTTCTCTCCCCCATCCCACCGGGGGGGCGGGGGGTGTGTGAGTGAGCAGCTGTATGGTGCTTGGTTGCCAGCTGGGGTTAAATCACGACACAAAGAAACAATAAAATCACAGAACGAATCAAGGTACCAGTTGCAAAGAAAGAAAAAGTGTATTGGGTACAGATTTTTTAAAAAATCATTGAATTTTGAAAACCAATATATAATTTTCTTCTTTATCCCAGATCTAAGTGGTTGCACTGAAAAATAAGAAAGAAACCTCCAGATTCACTATTATCATCTGTCTGAGAAGGAAATTTGTAGAGAGAGAACTTTGTAAAGAGGAGAAGGTGAGAAACAAGCAAACAAACAGGAAAAGAAAACCAAATAGAAGAAGAAAAAAGAATGAGGGAACATTAGTGTAAATGGAATGGAACAGGACAAAAGGAGGAAAGATGGGGACAGGTTATTATCACGCTTTAATTTTGAGCTTTGTTAGCCATAAAAAACCCAAAGAAGGTGTCATGGCATCCTTTAAGATAAGCTTAGAAGACAACATTGAGATGACTGGAGAGTGTCAGCATAGAAATCATAAGCTGTGTCACGGAAAAGAGACAACAGTTTGATGGGGATAGCCTTTGTAAGGTCTGAAATGCAAGGTCAAGATGAACAGCTGTGATTCAGTGGACTGGGGGGAAGCATTTACAGGACCCAATGGGGATATGACAGAGTGACAAGTAGAGAAGATAATTTCTCTGGTGGCTTTATGACAGACTTAAATGGACTTTAATAATGTTGTCTATAACTGCAATGCGAGTCACTGGTAGTGACTTTGGCCTGAATGAATCGGCTCCCATCATCATTCATATCAGCTTGCAGGGTTTTTTTCATATGAGCATATCAGATTTTAAAGCATTGTTAATCTTGCCATTAGTCACTTCAAGTTATTTCCTGGAAATACACAATATTTCTAATGCATGATCACTAAAATGTGTTGATTTACAACCAAACATAAATTTTAGTAAATTTGTCCTAAAGGTTGTTAGAGTTGTTCAGCGGGTTTAGCCCAGGTAAAAAGCTGTAGCTGGAAATACAAAGAACAATAAAGCCTCAGGACAGACATGTAAGTCACAAAATTAGTACTTCTGTTAACTAGGATGAAGAAGCACTGTAAGTTCCAGACAATTTAAAAGTAGGGTGAGGTTTGCAGGTAACAGTACTTCCTCTGTTCTTACAGCAACCTTGCAGCAATTCATTAAGACTGATGCTAGAGAGACCCAATGTGGATTATACAATCTACTGAAAGTAAGAATTCTAAAATCAAGACGGGTGCATGGAAAAAATTGCTACTAGAGTATTCAGATAAAGAAATACATTAAAAATGATAGCACCACAAAGTATATAAGTTTTCTTAGAATAATTAGGAGAAGGACCTCATACAGTGGTGGCTACCTGTCACCATCATTTGTCACTACTCCAGGTCCTCCATAGTGCATTATGTAAATACACAGATTTCTTTTTATTGCCTCACCTTTCTTCCTGATATCAGACTTAACCCAGTTTTTCAGCAAAACATGATTCAATTTCCTTCATATTCTGTTAAAATTAGAAGAACTAATTTTCTCTGATTTGGTCTTATTGATTAACTGCACAAGAAATAAGTATAGTATTTTCCAAGAACCAAATATTTTCTCAAATTCATGTGAATCCAAGTAAAAAAAGAAAAAATAAATTATCTCTAAAAAAGCACTTATGGTAGCATCAAATTAATGACAATAAAATATTTTATTTACAACAGAATAGGAAGCATATTTTTTGCAAAGAACATCAATATTCTTCTCATTGTAAAGACTGCAGATAACATGAATGTTTGACTCAGAACATGGTACTGTGGCATACTTATAAATTCTGAATCCATTATAACAGTTATGAAGGATGTTTTCCTTAAAATAATGTGTATAAACAAGCAAGTCTTACTCATTAATTCTTTACAAGTTAAGGAGAACTCATATATATATCTCATATTTTTATTTAAAGGTTTAGATTTCTTAGTTTACAGAAAAATTATAAATCTTCCTATTTTATTAAAATATATAGTAAATGCAAAGTCCCTGATTAAAAAACCAAACCAAACCAAGAAACACCCCAAAAAGCTACTCTCTTTATCCACAAAGTACAAAGACATCTTGGACGATACTTTCAAATATGTCTGTTTTCTAAACAGAGTGTAATTGTGCTGAACCAAGATGCAAAATGAGCTAAAAATTCTGTCAGAATGTTCTATTGCTGCTTAAAAGC
>VYZW01041140.1:17817-37874 GCA_013401315.1 Balaeniceps rex | reverse complement strand
GAAAGAGGTCTTATTTTACTTCTTTGCTTATAGTGTGGTTGGTATAAACTGCTTTTGTTAGTTTAATAACAAGGGTGGGAAAAGGCCAAGCACTGGGAGATTAATTTAAAAACTAGCTCAGAAGAATTAGTCACAGGAGAGCAACTTCAGGGTGTCTGGCACATATCAGCATTTTATTTCATTGTAACCAAAATATTGCACATGGATTCGTAAAACACATTTGTTGGGTTTTCTTTTAAGTTTCACGGTTTGTTCTTTCTTTTAAAACCTGTGGTAGGTCAGAATTAATGGTAGCAATTTCCTTTGCTAACGACCTCAAATATACTCTTTTTAAACCCAAGTAGATGCCTTTTTAAAAAAGAGCTGGAGGCTCTTCTAGCAGTATCAAGATAAAGCATGAAATGACACTTCTAAATTATGTATCTACATTTGTATTAAAAACTGCAGAAAGCCTCAGCAGAATTATTTTTAAACTACTGCAAAATGTATTTAGTGTTCATAGGCGAAACATGATATATTTATATGGAGATAGTCTTTGTACAGTGATACTAACATCCATCTGAATGTTATATGTGAGATTATAAAAAAATGCAGTGATTACAGGAATGTAACAGAAACTTAGTCAGTTTTTTTAAAAATATTTATTATCACTCATGTTTCCCTAGTCAGTCTTTCTCCCTTTTGACAGAGAGGAAAGAGCGTCACAATCCATTCTTTTAAGTAGGATTTTGTAGTTGTATAAGCTGGTTGCTTGCTTTCTGTATTTTAAAGTGTCTGACAGGGTAGTAGAAGGATTTGTCAAAGTTCTTGGCGTGAACTTCACGGATATGTGTATAGGGGACATATCTCTGTGTAAAGCATTTGTATCCTTGGACAGCTTGAAGGCATTTCCATACTACGAAGTTATGTTACTGGAGATCTTATATGCACTTATGTCACAGTTTAAAGTAATATGTAAAGAAGTTAGGGGTTTTTTCATATTTTATTTTTAGTATTTAGAGCATATGATCATTATTAATCAGATTCAGACTAAGTGCCAATAAATTCCACAGGCCTATAGGCCAGAGATATAAGTGACTTTGTCCTGCAAAGATAAAGGAAGTAAATTACTTCTTATGCTGTGCAGTTTCAGGCTGTGATTCTGTAATTGTTAATACAAAATCTTTGCTGATGCACACAGCGATGCAAATGTGATCTGGATCAGGCACAGGAATACAGCTGCATTTCGGTTGAGTGAGCCAGCACATTTAGTTCAATCTTTATGCCATCTTTATGCTTTTAAATATTCTTTAAAAGCATGCAAACACCCCCAAAAAAACAAAAACCCCAAGTCTGTGAAGTGAGTCTCTACCAGATTAGTAAGTTGTATTGCATGGCTGCAGCAATTTTGAGCCAGTAGTAGAAGTCCATGAAGTGGAGGTTCTTGTTTGGTCCATGATTTAAGAAGGAAAAGAAAATGGACATCTTGTTCATCACTGTCTAGACATGAGTGTGGACATATTTATTTTTAATTATCTTCCATGATAGAGAAGACACAAAATTCTGGCCGCAGCTGACCTGTTACCAGCAACACATGTGCTAGCTCAGCAGAAGGCCAAGAAACATGACTTCCAAGCTAGTAAAGAGAGACCCACTCTGATAAATGTCGTATGAGAGGAGGTGGGAGTGGGCTACTGCAAATAGCTTAATTCAAGCAAGCAATGTCATACATTAGAAATCAAAATAAGCATTTTTCTCTTAGGGAAAAGAGAGTCTCGTTGTAATAGGTGTACTTTGATGATGAAAATGCTGTATTTGAAGTGCTCTAGTCTCCTCTTTTTTCCCTTTCCAAATGGCAGCTTCACATTTCATCAAGTTCGCATCAACACTTCATCTTTCTAAGAAAGATTAATAGTGTGCCATAAAGTTTCCCGTGTGTCTGCGTCTATCTGAGGAGCCTTTAAAACCTTATCTTCTCAGCAGGACTTTTTTTCCTTTTTTTTTTTTTTAAAAAAAACCCAACAAAAACAACAGTAGGGGTTTGCCCCAGTGACCTCAGCCAGTCTCTTTCCAGAGTCACAGGCTTTAAGAGGAGCTGAGGCAGGGCACCAGTGGATGTTTATGAAAAATCCATCCCTGCACTGTTGGGTTATTTTAGTACAAACAGAAATCAAATGCATCTTCCTTTGGTTACCCCTTCATTTCTTCCATAGGGTTTTCTAGTTAATGATGACTGAAAAGAAATGATTCACCCCTCCGTTTTCCAAGCATGGAAGTGTCAATGGACTCTTCCCTTGCTGTAGGTGTTAATACATGGAAATACTGTTTCTACTTTCTATCTATAGCATGTTAGTTTCTGGCACGTGCACAAAGACTGGCTGTATTTATTTTCAGGTATTGTTTACACAGTGCCTCTGGAACTTTTGATTCATTTGCAGAACAAAACAACTTTTTATGGATTTGTACAAATGACTTGAAATGGTTGAAAAGTGAAATGCCATTTAAAAGCATTTCTTTACCTTCCTTTTGCCAGTGTCATTTTTCTGAGTCACCTTTGTAAAGGAGTGGCAAAATTTTTCATGCATTTCTAGATAGCTCAACACATGCAGGTTTCTATTTAAATACATTTGCTGTTGGATGTTTTGTGCAAGCGCCATCCTGGGGCAGCTTGTTTTAAGACAGAAGCTTTCCAATGCAGGCAAGGTATTACCGCAGCACCTACGGAGAAGTCATGAGAGCACAGTTCTGATGTTTGAAGTTTATTTCTTGTTCTCAAGCACAGCACATATCCCACCCTATCATATAATTTCAAAGGATCCTTTGAACAAAAAACCTACATGCAGAACTAGTGTTTTGGGGTTTTTTTAGGTTTTTTTTTTATTGAGCTCATTATTACTGATGAGGGCCTGATCATAATCCTGGAAGCTTTACTACTCTTCATTTGCCCTTTAAACCTGGAATGAACAAAAATATACCCTGTGATGAGCGGGAGATTTGTACTTCCTTGTCAAGCATTTGTACAAGAACGGCGTGGCTATCAGTCCATCCGCACCACCCTAGCTCTTCCAATCTTCCTGTCTCTGCAGTGTCTCAAGCTCTGATTTCTGAAGTATTTTCCTCAAATAAGAAAAAATCTTAGACAGTAGCCGGTATAGGAACAAGCTTTGATGCTTTGAGGATTTCTACCTCATGACGGGTATGAGTATGTATTTTCCATCCCATGCTTCCAAGACCCAGCTAATGTTAGTTTGTGTCCCACAAAGGCCCACAGACTCACAGCACACAAACAGATAGAGCAAAGCAGGGCCTAAGCATCAAAGGCCTTTTTGTGAAAATATGGACAATGCTATAGAAGTAACCTTGTGTTAACCTACCGAAGAACAGAGGAAAAGAATTCTGAATGCCAAAATATAGAGAGATGTGTGAAAGGGAAAACTTATACAAAAGTAGGCAGACTGAATAAAACTATTTATCTTTAAGCCACACAAGTCATGGTAATTAAATTAGGTCAGGCTGGCTATAAAGCTACAAAAACCAGGCTGTAACTAATTTAGAAAGAGACAGAGACGACCTGAAAAGAAAACAGATTGACAGGCCCCTATTATTTTTTATCTAATCAAGGCAACAAAACTTAAGAAAGAGGAAAAGGGGGAAAAAAAACCCCAACACCACGTTGATTTATCAAGATTTTCTCTCAAACCATTAGGATAGACAAAAGCACGTAGTCACATCTTTGATGTGAGAAGGTTTTCACGTTGTTACTAGTGCTAACTGAGGGTTACATGCATACAGATTTTACCCCTGAGAAAAACAGAATAATTGAATGCCTTAAAGTTCAGAAAGTGGTGGAAAGTATAACAAAGAATGAAGCGGATCTGAGCTTTATCATTACAGTATCATTTCACTGAATCTTTCTGAGCATCCTTATCATCTGCTGCTATGTGAAGAGAAATCCTAAACATCTTCGAAAAGAGGTCAATTAGACTTTTATTTAAAACCATTTCTTCATAAAGCCTACCTGCCAGTTCATATTAAAACAACCTTTTTTGAAAATGGTTTCAAATATTGCTTTGAATGTGTCAGGTTGTATAGGGTGTAGGATCTACCATTCTTGGAAGTTAAGAAGGGAAAGATTAGGAGTTTATTTATGGATGTGTATCCAGGCTCACTAAACAAGGTTTAAAATAATATTTCGCTTGATTTTTGCAATAGTTTTCATTCTCCAAGTGATTAGAAAAATTAGCATTCTAAGGCTGTCTGGAGGGTGAAGAGGACTGTGTGAACAAAATGGGGGAAGGGAATAGACAAAAAGCCCAGCTTGGTTTGTGTTAGTGTTTAATAGCAAACAACCCTTTCCCACCCTGCTTCTCTTTTATGCCTGTTTTAGTTTTAAGAAACTTCTAAAGGTTTTCCAGCAGCAGATGACGCTCAGCCACTACATTCATCTGAAATAAGATACGAACTTTGCCCTGTGAAGAAAATATTTGAGGTTTTCAACACAATTAAGGGGTTGCAAATTCTCTGTGAAAATGGAAATTCCCTCCCATTTCTACCAATAGGTCCCCGAGGGTGAAGTTTTGACCCCGGCAAAGTCAATGGAAACTTCGCTCTCTTTCATTAACACAAGAGTCATCTCTCATCCCATCTTGCACTTGTGACAATGAAATGTGGATAGTAAAGGAGAAACTGTCTCCTTGGGGTACTGCCATTAAGTAACACCTTTTCCAGACAATGACAGAGAGAGAGAGACTTTGAGAGATGATCAGAAAAGATACACAAAAATGCATAAAGTCAGAAAGGGGGAGCAGGCAGGGGAAAAGCAAAGCATTTCTTCTTGCAGAACCTGGTCCCGGGTCTGACCTGATACCTTGAAGGTAGAGAAAGAAGGAAGAGAAATCATTTGAAAAGGGCTCTAAGGGGGGGAGTGGACTCTGCTCACTGCAGGAAAGTGTAGTATAGAGAACATAAGCAGTCAGAGCTGGCTTGTCACTTTTTCAAAGCTGAACTGGCACCAGCAAGCAGGGTTTACTTCTGTTTGAGAGAAGAGGAAGCTCTCAGCCTTCAACTTGAAGAGCACTCAAAGCTCCTCGTCAGTAGAAAGACAGAATTTTAGCAAGACGTTGCAAAATTAATTTACAGAACCCCCAAGCATTGCCCCAGAATTTGGCCCAAACACAGGCTCAGAGATTCCAGTGGTTTTGTACCAAAACTTGTTGGCAAAACCTTCTCTTTCCCCTTCATACCTCCCCTCCTCCACAGACCTCCTCATCCATCTTCTTCCTCCCCATCACTCACTGCTTCTGACTCCACGCTGCTTCATGCTGCTGCCCTCTCCCCACCGCCTCCTCTTTGCACATCTGCTGCCACTGGCAGAGGCTCCAGGGATGGTCTTCCAGCTCCATCCCAAGCAGAGCCAAATCAGGACAGCAGAACTTTATTTCTCAAGCTCTGAGCCCTTTCGCATCTCTACTGTACAAGTGTACAAATGTTAACACTGCAAGACATTTTTTCCTCATCTGTCACTTTAAATCACTTATGTATAAAGAATTGCTAGCAGAATGGGTCACCTCCAAGGACACAGACATTTCCTTTGACTTGTGCAATTGTGGAGAGGTCAAGATCACAACCCTTTTCCTCCTAATTTTTTCTGCTTTGAGAACAGAACACATTTGGGAATGGTTGCTGTGGTACTTGCTGGAACAAGACACAGAGCAGAAACAAACTCTGATATATTCAGAGTTCCACTGTATTCACTAAACATTAAGCACACAAAGAGTTTACTTAAGTAAGATCTCAAGTAAAGGAGTAATCTCTTTGTGTGCGTAATGTTTAGTGAATACAGTGGAAGTCTGAATATATCAGAAACCGCCAATGGAGATGGGTTGAGGCACCAAGATAAGAAAGAGCTGTTACCAGGTGCACAGTCCGGCTAAAAATTACTAGCCAGAGAGTAATATAGAACCAGATTTTTTGAATATAAACCACACAACCAGGTCTGAACTCCAAGATTTCCATATAGCAATTTACTGCTCTGTGCAGTGTTCACATGTAGCCAATATGAGCCACAGGACTGAATTAAACCTGCTGAGTTTCGACCGATTGGCTTTTACTTTTTTTTTTTTTTTACTTTATTTTTATTGCTTATAGGTAAAAGGGGACCTGCCAACCTACTATAGATTCTGGATCTACAGGATTTGGACTGTAATATCTTATGTTTTATTGTGTTTCTTTAAAAAGACCCCTCCTATTTAACTAGAAGCTGTAGTTTCTATTATTTTTTCTGTTTTATACTTACAATAAATTGGAGATGGCACAGAGCAGTGGAAGAGCAACAGCCTTTAGAAGCACTCTCCAAAATTAGAGTTTGTGAAATACTTTCCAAACATCTGCAGGAACAGCACTACATCAACCTTCCAGCCGACTGGTTAAAAAGAGCATCCTTTAATCTAAACCATGTTCCTTGGGATTTCTTAATATAATTAAATCTTCATCTTCTTTTTATACTTTGCCAGTGAGAAACTGAGTAGTGGTTGTTACCTCTGAGTCCTTTCCACTGTTTCTTTCAGTTTTGGCACGATGCTGTATGTTTTCATTGCATGGGGATCTCCTCAAACAAAGGAAAATTATGAAACTGTCAGATCAGATTTCATATATTACTCTTGGCATTGCACCCACTAGACCTGGTACACAGTGAATTTTGAAAGCCTCTGATCTTTTATAACTATTTTCAGTCTTGCACATACATTTTAAAGTTCCTCATCTGCAGTCACTGGGAATATGATTATTAAAGCTGAGGTAATTTGGGTATTTTCTTTCTGTAAAGATATATAGAGTGATCCATAAATCATTTCCAATGTTTCATTATCCTCTCTGCTACATTTCGTATTGTTCTATTAAGACTCTGAATTTATTTCTTTCATCTTTTTTTCCTGCTAGGGATATATAATGCTTTAGAATTTAAAATCAAGGTGCTTAGCTGTAAGAATAGATTAATCCAGTTTGTCATATTTTCAGCACCTGTGGTTTTTAAATCAGATTCATGCTTCCTTTTATTATGTTTTTCACTCTGTGATTTTCTAAAAAGTGTTCTTTTATCTCTATGCATCTTTGATTTAGTAGATTTACATGCTTATATAAACGGCAAAATGTTCAAAACTATTTCAGCAAAAAAGGGTATTACATTTTTCTATATCTCTGATGCACAAGGTAGGATAAAATCAATGGGTTTTGTGACTGCTCTTCTAGAAGAGCAGAGTTAAGGTTACTCAGGTATTGGTCAGAAAGTGTGCCTATGGGAATGAGCACTGAGAATGCGTTCAGAGTGGTGAGCTCCTCCTAGGTCTTATGGCACCATAAAATAGAGACATCAAGGACACAAGAGTCTTTTTTTCTCCTCCCAGATTGCTGTGTCAATCTGAAAGCCTAATGATCATGCATTAGCACCTCAATTATTAACCATCTTGGGATGAGTGCGATTTCTCTGCACTATTGTGTTCCTCCTCAGTTCAGGGAAATCAACCGAACTGAAGATACATTGACCTTTTGAGGTTTAAATAGAAGAGAAGATCCCTTGACACAAAATCCTTTAAGTGTATTTAGACAGTGATTCCCTTGGCCAACTCAATGGGCCACACAAAGGATTTCCAGAGCTGAAAGCATGAGCCTTGACAACTACCGTCTAAATTAAATGAAAAGGCTAAGCTTGCTGGAGAACATTAACAGACAGAAATCCCATGTTATTTGTGGGATTGTAACTCAGCAGTTGCTTCAGAGATCAATCATACACGACTTCTTTAGGAAAGAAGAATAAGTTTTCTGGAACAATTGGCTGAGATGACAGGTTATTCAGATGTCTTTTCTGAATGCAAACAAAACCAAACCATACTATCTTTAATGCTTGCGTTACAAACTTGTTTATAAGTTCTGAATCCACTTCTGAATCCCCTCCCTCCTTTCCCTCACTCATATGAGCACTTAAAATTAAAAGGGGGAGTTATTTTGTAAATCTCTCTCAAACTTCTGATTGCACTTCCCTTCTTACTTGTACAGCTCATGGACAAGTCACAGCAGAATATCTGTGTTCCTTTAGTATGAATACAGTAGATTTTTTGATTGCAGCTGCCACCATTTCTTAATAGGCTTTTCATCCTTGTCTATGAGATTAGTAACTTACTTAGAAGGATTATTTTTATCCTTTCTGTTTCTCAATTCCTTTCCATTTTTCTTGACCATCTACTTGGCCATGTAGCCTACTATTCAAGTTCCATCTGCTTTTCTTAGCTCAGATGAAAGTCCTTCCTTGTCTACATACCAAATGTTGGTCTCCTACCCCAGTGTTTCTTTTGACTGATCCTGTTATCAGTTCCATATCCTGATCTTTAGAAATTTCAGGTAGTATATTCAGATAGCATATAGTATTTCAGTGTAGCTACTTTCAGTTATGTTTATTGCTTCATACATCATCCTGAACTGATAACAATAAATCTGTCATCTTGCTTAGTGAAGAGCTCTGCATGAGGTGTGAGTAGCATTTGCTTCACTTTTTGTCTTCAGCACAATAAGCTTTCCTACCTCTATTCACTTTTTTTTTTAAAATCAGATGACTATTGCCTCTCTACATTTTGAAATACCACTGTATGTCAGTGAGAGTAAATCAGTGTTATTCTTGCAAGGTAAAGAGCTTCTCCAACCCAATGGTATACCAAGAGTATGGCTGGGTTGAGTTGGGACATGTTGGAAATGAATCATTCCCAAGCCGTAGGGAATAAACCCTTGTGGATTCTTCTCTTAGCTGAGAGTCTTTTTCTTATTTCAGAGAAATTCCAAATTTGGCTCAGCTATTTTTTCCTGCACTGGGAAGATGTGTAATGTCTCTGAGAGAAGGACATTAAAACATTTTTCCTTAATGAGATTTGTGGATAATATTGCCTACGCTGGTCTTAACAACAAGCATAAAGAGGCCATTGCCTAGAGAAACTCTGCAATTTATTAGCTAGTTTTATCTTTCTTTCAAAGAAGAAAAAAAAAATCTGACTGATAATGCCCGTGCAACACTCTCTGAAAAGAAACAATTCTTCAGCCAGACCATTCCCTTCCTTAACAACAAAGCCAAACAAAGAGAACTCATGCATTAACTTTTTTGATTCTCAAAGAAGAGAGCCTGTAATCTAATTAAGAGATGTTTTAGATTTAGAAAATGTGATAGATTTTGCTTTTGGAGCAAATATCAGAGCACTAAAGAAAGGACAGTGCACAGAAGTGAATGAGAAATATGGCAAGGTGTCAGTGAGTGTAACGTGGAGGAAAGTAGTATTTAATGAATAAAAAGGAAAGAATTTACGGGAGGGTTCCCATGTTTAACAGAAACCTAAGCTTTGCTCTAAGTGGTATGGGCAGAAAATCTGTGAGGTTTGCTCAGAGTGGTTCACCTTGTGACCAAGCACATTAGGGAAGCTGCTATACAGCACCAAGTTCAGTATGGAGATTATTACACCACTTAACCTTATCCTCAGGTCAGGCCCTCCTAGATCCATTAACTGTCATTTTGTTTCCTCCCGCTTTCAAAAGCCCTTGAGATGGTCTGAAAATAAAGGGCCTGTTTTACTTCAAATCATTTAGCATGGATGTAGCTTTGATCTCCTAACCTTTAGCAAAACAGGGCAGCACAAGAGCATTGCGGCATTGCTGTGGTACGGCAGAAGCAACCCCGTATGATGCTGGTAACCCCAGCATCCGAGACACCATTTCCTATTATCGGGACTTTTGTCATGTTATTAGCTGGTAGAGTCAATAATTTCAACTCCTAGAGATAAGGAAGATTCTCACAAAATAATGAGTGAACTTAATTCTATTTCATTTTTTAACGTTTCTTAAAAGTGCTCCACCACAGTTCAGGAAAAGGAGAAGGGAAACATTCACTCACCCAAAGGAAAAGAAAGGTGACGCATTGGGCTGAACTACAAGGCAAAGGAGGACAACGTGGCCAGCACACATTGCACTCCAGCTATTCTCAGCTGGAGGATGGTCCTCTGGAGGCTGGCATAGATTCAAGTCTCCTGATGGTGTCTTACTTTACCCCATGATCCTCATATAGAATTTTAAATTTGGCCTTAGGCAAATAACCTTAATCATGGCTCCCCTATAAATAAAATGTGGCCAACAGGACTTGCTTAACCTAGAGGATTGAAGACCTTTTAATTTGTAAATACCTATGAAGCATTTAGATTGAAGACAGTATAGCATGTGCAGTACAATAGCAGGATGATTTATCATCTTATTAACCAAATTAATTGATCAGCCTTTCTTAAGTGAAAGAAAAAAACAGTGAAAAGAAAAAAGCTTTTGTTTAAACAAAATATTGGTTTACTTTGCTATGGTGGTTTATTATTTATGCTATGGTGCTATTATTACTAGAGGTGGTCTTTAATACAAGTCTCATGGTATCCTTAAGCCATAACTCTTGGGACCACCTTGTTCCTTATACCTCTTCCTCGGAGCGGGAATGTTGCACCAGAGCACAGTTCAGCACTACATGCTCCATTAAAGGAGCTTATATAGCATCCTATAGGCCTGTAGGTCCAGTGGGAACCTTTGGCAGACACAAAAATACTTTAGAAGACTGTGGGAATGCTGATGACCTGACAATGATTTATAATATTGCATTAGAAAAATAAATACCTGTATAATATGGCAGAACCTGTCAGGATGGATAAAACAAAGCTTTGCCAGTAACTATGTTGCGCAGCTTTCCAAACCACTGAACCTGCTGGTTAGCCTAGGCCTCTTATTTCCTCCAAACCCTCATAAAAATTTATTGCAGATGGGTACTAAGAAACTACAGGAAAATCCTTCACTGTTCTAACAGCATCTCTGCCTTATGATAGTCTTGCAGTAACTTTTTTCCCCCCTCCCCCAGCAGGAGAGGTTTTCTCCAGCCCAACATGGTTTAATCCTCTCTTACAAATGGCAAAGAAAAAAATTTATCGGCCTATCTGGGATAGCCAAGGGATGAAGTACCAAAAAGCTGCATATGAACAAGAGAGACTTAAATCATACTTGCAATTGCAGGCATAGTTTCAGCTGCTGTGCGAAGAGCCCTGACACCATTCTCAGCCCAGGTATTATTTTGCTCTGGGGGCTGATGGTAACTAACTGCCCAATATATCAGAACAAGACAGTTTTGTGTAATTTGGCTTCTCTTCTGCTATGTGTTCATCAATACATCAGGAGCAAAAAAAAGCCCAACTGAAAGCAAACCTGGGCGACAGTGTGATTTGGAGCTGACTGAAGGCTGGAGTAATGGGGCAGTGTACTGGCACGCCAGGGACCGGGATTTGGCATGTGCCGCATCCTTTTGTACTGCTCGCTGAGCAGAAAGGCATGACAGATCCAGCTTCGAGATCCAGCTGGACATGCTGTACTGATAAATCTCTTCTCAGACTGGCGAACCCCAGCATAGCACAGACCTGGCACTGGTGGCTGTACACTTGTACACCATTCATTTGTATCATCCCGAACGTAACAGGTTTACAATTAGATACTGGGAGTTGTGGGCTGCAGTCACCCACCATCCGCGGGAAGCCTGCCTGTCCCACCCTGCCGGCAGGCCCTGCGGCTGCCAGGAGCTCCGGCTGCCCCCAGGCTGTGCCGACCTGGCGAAGGAGCCGAGCAGAGCCCTGAGCTGTGCCAGCGCCTGCAGCAGCTCCAGGGGCTGAGGCAAACAAAAAGTGGTGGCGAGTGTCCTGTGCTTTTCTGTGCTCACGTGTGATGGCCCGGCTCTACATAAAGCCAGCCATGGCTGTGTATAAAATACAGCGCTGCTTATTTCTGAGCAGTATGCAAGCAACCCAGGGTCTCTAGAGGAAAATAGTTAAGCCGTGGATTATCTGATGACGTGAAGGCAGTAGTTTAGAGATGTGGCCCTGAAGCCCTGATGTGTCCCTTTGACCCTGACACAGGTACCTGCCTACTTTTAAACTTAAAGATGACCAGTCTAAACCTTACTGACTTCAAAAGGTGTACTCCACAGATTCAGGATGTGCACCTGAGTCGTTTATTTGCAGAGCCATGCTCTTGCCTAGCCAGATATTTGAAAACACATAATCTGTCATCACAGAGGTGAGAGTTAAAGATTGACAGGCTAAGTTAGTCTGGGATAACATTTTTTTTCTTTTCCCGAAGGAAAATCTGCTGTATCTAGATCTGCAGATTACTAATGTAGTATGTGGATTTACCAAAATGTTTCTCTGTGCATACACTTTTTGCAAAAAATGAACATTATCTATTTTTCTCTCCACTTACTGTAATGTGCTAGTGAATCTACTGGGGAATTTCATTCTGTGGAATTTGGGATCTTACTCCTCAACCAGTAAAGTTTGAGAACTGAAAGCTGCATTTGCTGGAAATAGGAATTGGGATGTGGAATTCGTGACATGTGGAATTACAAATACCAGTAATAGATGTCTTAATTTTTTCCAAATATTTGTTGGTATGGCTTGTCTGATCACATATATCACATTTATTTCATTGGTAACAACTGTTCTTTGTCATGCAATGTATATGAAATTTAAGCTTATCCTGTATATTGTTGTTAGTGCTTTTTTTTAAAAAAAAGAATTATTAAGCACTGAAAAATCCAAAATAGAAAAGAGGACTTTTTAAACATGAAAAAACGTGACAAGCATGTATAAGCATTTTGAGAACTGATTGGCATTCCATAATGAATAGCATGAGAATAAATTACAGCAAACCAAAATCTTATTAAAGGATATTGAAAAGCATAAAATCTCCTTATTAAAAAGCAAGCGATAGGACAAGTGCAAGAGTTAACCAAGTATCTGCTTCAGTTATACATGCCCTGAATCAAGATTAAATGTGTAGAGGTGTTTTAGTATGATTTTGATAACTATAATTGTAACTAGTTTCATTCATTAAGAGATTACAGGTACAAAGAGATAATCTCTTATATGAGAATACTTTTGGCTGTATTATTAAGGCTACAGATCTAAATAAGTTTTACATTGACTATGAAGCATGCTTTGTGCATTCCTGGCGGCAGTAGGTTAAATCTCAAGATAACCACTTCAGACTGGCTGCATACTTTAGTATTTTTTCCCCCTTCACAGTTGTTAAAACTTTATAGAGCCTCAAAACATATCCAGATGGACAGTAACTGTGACTGCCACTTATGAAACCAGTATAATCTAGCACAATACACAAAGTAGGGTAAGTGTGGAAGGAAAACAAGTTCTGAATAGAGGACCTCCTTGGAATATTGGATCAGCCATCAGACACACCAATTCTGTTTAGACAGGCCTGTTATACACACCCAAATGTTCCACAAAACAAAGCACACCCCCAACCTTTCACCACTGCAACTCCTAAACACTTCTGCCCAAGGGTGGTCTTCACCCTGCTTGAGGCAGTATTTGTGCCTACATCTTTATTCACAAAATGAAGCATTGGTTTCCATAGTGTTTTGGCAAAGCTGAGACACATAAACCATGTTCTTCCTCTCAGAGGAATATCGTATCTTGGCAGTTTTATTTGGGTCTGACCTTTTCAAATATGCAATAGCAAAATATGAACAAATAGATCACTGTACCATTGCGCTGCCATTCTGTCTCCAGCGGATTCCCCCGCGCACCTCCTTCAGCCTGCTCATGTGAAGCTGGGATTATCATAAATAACAACCATAGCGGAGGATTTCATCAAGATAAAACTATTGTTATTTGAAATTATCATCTTTGTTCACTTGTTGGATAATGTCTGCTAAACACTCCGCATAGCAATATACAGTGGCTTCTATAGATTTTTTGTGCTGAGCACAAAAATAATACATACTTTTTTGCATACAGTATGCATATATCGCAACAGGATGATTAGGTAATGGAGCCATGAAATAAGAAAAAAACCCCAAACCTTGGCAGATTTACAGCAACTAAATCTATGGCTTCATTCCTCACTGGCTAGAATGGGTGCTTAATTCAACGGAACTTAATTCTGACACCTATTTCTACTTACGCATATGTTGGCAAAGACACATCTGAGTGCAGCAGGCATTCTCAATTATTTCCTTATTTGTCACATTTCACAAATTTCCAAATTATAAGTTAACAATTAAAAAAATTGTTCAGGAAATCGCGATTTTAATTCTTGGTATTTCATCCCCTTTCCTGCCTTTCTCCCTTTCAATTCATTGTAGTCACATTATGTGTTAAAACCCTGGTGCAGCTGTTCAAGTTGCATACCTGCTGCTTGTGGAGAGAGTGTCTTTTTAAATATATCGTGCAAAAGGACAGCGGCTCTTAACACATGGCAGTAGCACTGTGTTTTAGTTTGCTGTTTTGCAGAAAAGATTGCTTGCCATATGTCCTAACAGAGCCTGCTCTTCTTATCCAAGAAATTGGCTACGGGAGTTCATATTATTTAATTTTTTGGGGGTCTTTTTGTATCGCGATTAGAGATTGGCATGTGAAGTATTTAATTAAGCTGTGAATATGGCTGTGTATTGCTAAGTTAAAGAAATGCTGTGTCATTCAGCTATCTCCGACTAACAAACTTAATTAAAAGTAAAAAAAGTTAGGTAAAACCTAAGTAATCTTGGAGTCTTTTAACCAGTTGTAATATATCCATGTAACACTATTCTATTGAATAAGGAAGCTAGCCTTAATGCTTTTGTCAAAGCGAAAAAAAGAAAGTCCTGATATTTTTGTTTGGGTTTCTTCACGTTGCAAACAAAGCTCCGGCCTTTAGCATTTCAGCTCAGCTCCATTTTGTACCAGAGGTGTCTGAGCCACTTGAACAGTCGGTTGCATGTAAATGTGTTGAACGAGAACCAGATCATAAACAAAAGCACGCTGGGGCTTCAATAAACGAAGCACAAGAGCAGAATATTAACCGCGAATCCTGCCTAGGTAAAAATTCCTTTTGCTTGGTCATGGCATATAACAAGGTTTCATGCCTCTCTTTCTGGCACGTCTGGTGCCACAGACTCCCCAGGAACCTTATTTCATTCAGATGTCTGCTTCTTAATGAGCTGATCTTCAGAGGAACAGCTATTTACTGATTCATTGCTGGGTTACACCTTTAGCACCTGATTTTCTCTCACAATAGTTCATGGAATAGAAAACTCACTGCGTCAGGCAACTCCAACCAATGCAATCGCAAGAACGCTCATGCAGCCAACATTAGGAATATTGGATTCCCTCATTTAGCTGCAGAAATTATTTAAAAATTGAATAATCCCTTCAAGTGGCTGAAGCACTAATTAGGGACTCTAGGGTACGTTAGGAAATATACTGTGTCATTAAACAATACTGTTTTAAACATCAGTATATGCAAAAAGTGATAAAAGTGATTTAAAATGCCTGTGTCGTCTTCACACCTTGTGGCTGTATCTGCTTCACACCTTTTAATTTTTCAGGCTTGCACCTTTAAATAGGAGGAAACCACCATGTATGGGCTAATTGTTAAAATACATTTCCTTCACCCATTCATTCCGTCCAAACGCTTACAGTTGTGGAAATGTTCAAAACACTCCTTTAGTGAATTATGGCTGTATGAGGAAGACAGCGAAAGGAGAGACAGAAGAGACTTTATGACTTGACTCCTCCCTGTAGTTTATGTCTTTTAATTTTCCAAGTCTTGATTTTAAGTTTGACTGTTTTCTTATCCAGAATGTTCCCTTGGGGGCCAGCTACCTCCTAAATTTACCATGTTAACAAAATAACCAAAAGATTGCTTTGTTAGATAGACATCAACAATTAGTAAATCAATTTTAAAATATTTGGCTTCCATCGATATTTTTTGCACTAAATTTGCTTCTTGAAGCAAAAAGTAACACAGTTGAAGAACGGCTGGAAGTATTGAGCTAGCTAAGTATGAAGGGTATGCATGAGAGTGCTAACTCTTGGATAGAGTTATTCAATATTATCATTGACCATCATTATTTCATCATGTCAGCAGAAAATAGGATGCATTTCATTTGGGAATTAGTACGCTTAGCTGGAGGGAATGCTTTTCTAAATTTCATTCAGTCATTAGTGAACTTGAGGAGTTAGATGACAGTATAAAGTTGTCTTCTTGCGTCAGATGGATCTGTTTAAATCTAGATGGTCTCTGCTGATTTCACTGAAATTGCTTGAATTTAATTCACAGTAATTGGAATTGGAAATGGTCTATGTAATGAACAGACTCTACTATGTTAGCACAGTTAAAAGGTAACGTAAGAAAAGCTTAGCTTGACAGAATATAGCCACAGACTAGTGAAAATAACACATTTGAATATGCAAATGCTGTTCTCTAACAAGATTCTGAATTAGTAAAATGTGAACCTAAAGTCATAATTGGTGTCATTTTTCCAGATGAGGGAGAAGGACTTAGGATTAATGAAAAGATGGGTTAATTTTGTCCCCCTCATCAGACCACAAAAATAAAAAATCAGAAAGACAGACAGGAGAGATTTTCCTGAACCACAGCTACTCAGAAACCTTCCTGTCCTCTCTCCTTCCAGCCTTTTCTTTTCCTTTCAGGCCCATTTGGACAAACATCAGTCAGTCTTGTTACTTTAGTCTTTTTTGCTGATGTTCTGTGGGTTTCCAGTTTATTTCTGCGTAACCTGAAAAATTCATATTTGCATCACAGCTGACCAAAATGTTTTTTAATTATTTCCCAGGAGCTTTGCTTCGTTCTCTGAGTGGGCACCGCTGTGTTGCTACAGTGAAGGGCTTGTCAACGCTCCCATTATAGATGTCTAATTTTGCACGATACTATAACCCAGCTGACTTAATTGCGTAGAGCTACAATTCGTTTTGCAAGATTGCAGGAAAGATGCCAGTTTTTTAACATGCTTACATTGAAATAACTTGGCTTTTTTTTCTTTTTTGGATCTCAAATGTGATGGGAAAAAAAAAAGCCAATCACAGCAGAGTCAAAACTTGCAAGGTTGCTTCTTGCCAAGGTAGCCCTTCATTCCCATCTATATATTGCCTTTCTCAGCTACCAGTTTTTAGACTTGAGTGTCTGTCACTTCTAATGCCTTCCAGGAAAATTTAGTACCCAGCTGATTTCTTGGTAATGTCTTTGTTTCTCTCACCTTTAATCTTTATGTGACTTTGAGGACACATTAGAGATGATGAATTTTTTAATGACTTATTAGAACATAAAAGTTTTACAAACAAGATATTATATATTCAACTGGGTACCACACACCACCCATCTATGGCCCACAGGCCTCTGTCACTATGAGTAGGTACTTTAGATACTAAATGGATATCAATATTTTTAGCCCTGGGATGTCTTCTACGAGTGGCTGGAGACAGCACACATTATTAGCTTCTTGTGAGCAATGCTATTGCCACTGCCAGGAGTTGTCCCCTCCTCCTAGTGAAGGTAAGAAAGGTATCTTCATACTTGTGAGGCCTTCAGAAGTTTTCAGAGCATTTGGATTAGGTTCAGATAAAACTCTGGCTTTCTGAGTATTTATGTATGAAAAATCTTTGAACTATTTGAAAATTGTCAATAGTATCTTCTGCATTTGTTCAGTCCAAAGGGATTTTATAAATTCAGATTGGAGCTGCTGAGGGTGAGAGAAAGTTCAGCCCTTATCTATCAGTCATCCAATTTGCTGAGGCAGTTTTATGAAAGCAGTGAAGTGAACACAGAAATTAAAACCAGGGACCACTTCATAATGCTCTAAGCCAAAAACAAAGCAAAAAAAAAGAGCAGGCATTGCTACTATAGCTTACATCATATGTAACTTAAATGAAAGGGAATAGGAGCGATATAAAGTGTGTGGCCGAGGCAGGCAGACACATGGCGTTGGAGATACAAGGTCAAACATGAAACTCTTTCTTCCAAATTGAAACCCAGGGAATTGTCAACAAGTCCCCATCCACACAGAATAAGTGAAAATGTGATTGTGAGGGGCCTGATGATAACCCAATAACAAATGCTGCTCTCCTTCAGCCTGGCGTCAATTCCGAACTCTTCGTCTGCGCTGGGACTGCTTTGCATTGCTGTTCAATAGAGCTGGAGCAGAGTTTCGCCCCATATCATAACACATTTATCCCCCAGGCAAACGTATGCATCTGGTTTCATATTCAAGTTTTTTCTTACGCAGTTCAATAGTTTCTTGCTAGTAGCCTCAGGGATATTTAAATAAGATGAACCCTTTTACCTACAGGACCATAAAAAGAGAGGAGCTAACAAGGGGCTATGAGGTGTTATGGCAAAGGTGATGAGGTGCCTTTATGGGACCGCCGCAAAGTGCTTGACACCCTGAGTACAACAGGCAGAATTCCTCTTCCACCAGTGTCTCGAGGAAGGTGGAAAATGAAGCTTTTCCCAACCATTGCTCCTCTGCACACGTGTGCACAGGAAATCTTGAGGCACCGTCTGCGGCACGTTAAATGCTCTGTGCTCAGCCAGTGTTCCCAGTTCCCAGCTGAAAACGCATGGAAATCCACTGCTGGCAAACCTGGGGCTGTCAGGGATTTAAGCCGTTACACTCAGTCATATTTATATTCTATTAATGGTAGATCAGTCTTACTAGAGGAGCTCTGCCGCTAGTTTCAGTTGCAGTCTATGTGGTATAATGACATCGACTGCTATACAGTGTGTATGGAAATTTCTCACCAGTGGGAGGGCATGGACAAATTCTTCACAGCCACCTTTTCTAAATGATGGATGTATTAGCCTCTTTTCTTGCCAACGAGGTCCTAGGAACTTGGCTTCCAGACTCTTGAAATTTGGCTTGGCCAAATCATTTGGCATTGAAATCTCGGTAAGGAGCACTGTGCTGATTTGCTGTTTAATCATTATCCAAACTATCCCACCAGGCTGTTACACACAGCTCACATCCAGCACCCCGCTCTGGGAAAAAAGATCCAGCATCACCAGTCGCTGCTTCTTGCCTAGGACTGGCAAGATGAGATGGGCAAACGTGATTCTGCCTGTATTTCACTTTTAAAAATTAGTCAGAATCTTTTCTTCTACATTAAAGCATATTTGATATTTCTTGAGGTCAAACAGAGAATATTGAGTTTATTCTTTTCAAATCAGTAATCTGAAAAAAAAAAATATTAGAAGAATGAATACATACTTCAGAAGACAAATAAGTAAGCTGCAATTTTTATGTGGATTTTTAAGTTAGTCTGGTTAAAGGAAAATTTGTTAGACCTTCCCTCCTATTTTAGCAATTAGAGGAATATTTTGTAAAGTTTAGATCTGCAATTCAAAGCAACTTTGCAGCTCCAACCCCACCAGCTTCAGAGTCCAAAATTGGAGAGATTCTTCCACTCTAAGGCGGCAATATTCAAAATAAGTGTGCCTAGCTCCTGACCAGAGCATTCCCAGAGCCTTCCCTGAGAAAAGATCTCTGAAGAGTTTCACCCGGCAGACCATTTCAGGAAGTACGCACATTTTCCATAGCTCAACTCAAAGTCATAAAAGAAGAAATGCTCTTTGCTGGCTGAAGCATTAGGTGTTACCAAGGAAATGATTCGGAGGGTGCAACGTGGAGAATGAAAGGTTTAACATAGCACTTGAGTGCCTAAGGACGATGTGGGAACCATGGGTCAGTTGGCAATAAATACGATGTACTAGTACTACGTGCTATCCCGTATTTCTCAGAGTGCCGTCACAGAGTTGCATTTGCTCAGGGCTTTGTTTTAGAGGTACCAAAATATGAGTAGGGCGTCTCCAGAGGTTTTTCCATAGATGAAGCTTTCCTGTATCAACCCTACGCACTCAGCTCTCATCATGTGCCTGTGATCTGTGGGCAGAGGTTTTTGGACCTCATCTGACAGTTTCTACGTTAGGAAAGGAGGGGTTTGATACTATCACAACACAAATAATGAATTATGATCATCATGGGCATCGGTTTGTCTGTTCGAGATGGAGGCAAGATGGAAATGGGAGCATTCCGCTCAGCCCTATTTTGGAATTCCAAAGACTTAATCAGCTTTTGGGAAAAATCACATCATCCAAGATCAGAGTTTCTTTTACTAGAATAATTTTAAAATATAAATTAAATATTTTAAAATTATAAATGAAATTATAATATTTTTTTAAATAAA
>VYZW01041140.1:0-17099 GCA_013401315.1 Balaeniceps rex | reverse complement strand
TATACTATTTTACCCAGAATTTATAAAATCCTTCCATAATTTATGATAAAAATGTATTTCTATGTTTTCTCTGAAGTGTGAGGAGAAAAATTACATTCACTAGCATGAAATGCTCGTTGAATAAATAGCAGATAACTGGGGAAAAGAGTGGCTAAAGTTCTGAGAGAGGGGCTTTGCTAGTGTGCAGAAATGAACGCCAGGTTTCCAAGGGGTTTCCAACAGTACAGAACTGTGATGAGCAGTCCTCTTCTGTGTTTCCCGATTTGCTTTGTAAAAATCAGTTACTATTAATTAACTTAATTAATATTAATTAAACAAAATACAAAATAAAAGCAAAAAACCCCTAAAATAAAAGGCAATATAAAATACATTAAGATGGAAACATTAAAAAAGAACAATAAAAATTGGTGACTGTTAGCAGTTTTGCCTGGCAGTACAGGTGTTGAGGCTGCCAACTTAAGGTAAAAATTGTACTTACAGGCATAGCATATCAGCATTGGGCCTATAGGCGTTCTCCAAGATGATATAATATTTGCAGTAGGTCTCTTACTCAAATCAGTTTAGTTGTGCTATCTTGATTAGGACCTGAGTCTCCATCGCTGCAGCAAGGCCTGTACGTGAAACGAAATATGAATTATGACCAGAATGTCTGTCAGACAGATGCTATCTCAGCACCTCCGTGCATTTCACCAAATTGGACGTTTATGACTCCAACACTGAGACAGACAGACAAAAGCGTCATGGAAAAATGTTTGTTATTCTGTCCTCTGAGTGCTTTTTCCTTGAAGTGATCGTAAACACATCTGAAAGTACAATATGCTGAGCATTTGTATTACGGTGTTTGAAACTGTGTGTTTTATTTCCCAAAGATAACGCAACAGTTAATTTTCTGCCTTAGTTATAATGCTCTTCCTCAGCATTGGTTGCTACTAAATAAGTCCCTATCATTTTTCAAGGGCGTAACTTGCAACAAGACAGCAATAACAATTACATATTGTTTTCAAATAAGATGCCATTTTCCTTTCTGGCAGGCAGCAATGGGTTTTTAATGTGTAACATTTGTTTAATAAAACTCACAGATGCTTCCTTGACAATTGCAAAGGAAGAAAAGACAGGAAAACAAACCCAAAGAAAAGGCAGCAAATATAAAGAGCAAATGAAAGATTCAGCTTCCATCACAACTATTCATCTCGTGTCCCGGGCTGATTATGTGCATTTTGGCTGGATCAGACATCTCTGGTGAACCTGTGCATAGCCGGGATGTGCTGCGATGCGAGAGCCCGCCTTGCTGAAGCATTGCCTCCATTTTCCACAAACAAAGAAATACTGTGTGCTACCAGGAGGCCCCAGCTTCATGAAGGTCACAGCATTTTGGCATTTGTATTTATTTTGTGGTAAACTGAAAAAAAAAATCATTCTGATCTTAAAACCAAAACAAACAAAAGGAAACCCCACTTCTTTGCAATGAAAATCCTTTAATATCAAGGTAATGGATACACAAGAGAAAGAGTGTAAGTGGTTGGGCAAAATACAGGCTCTCCATGTATTCTGCATTACAAAGAAAAATTGGTATTGTCTCCATGTATCTTTGAAGCAATCCTGCTTACCTACAAAGGTCCTGTTCCCCAGGCCCAGGAGGAGTCAAGTCACGGGAGATGGTTTCATTTGCACAGCTCTAGGTCAGGTTCAGCCAGGACTCAGCTCACCAGCCCTGTCCCCCTCAGCTTCCCACACTTGCTCCATCTCCAGTCTGGACTATTTCCTCACTCAGCTTCTCTGCTCTTGTTTCTTCTTTTATGCAAACACAAAAATCTCCAGAGAACAGCTAAATGGGTCATGACTAATACATCTCCACGCCTTTGTTTTGGATGGTAAAATCTCTCTGTACACGGAGTGAGGTGTCCGAGTGTTACATAAAGCAGGTTCTGTGAATTTTCCCTCATCTGATCCCAGTGCCTTTAATCTGAATGACCGTCTATGCAATCCAGTATTTACTAATCATAGCAGGTCCAAGAAATATTGCAGCAAAAATACTGTTTACTAAATTTAAGTACTCTGCAAAAGTTTGCAAGTTCAATTTATATTATAATGAGATACCAGCACATTGTAAGTTTTAATTAAAAATTGTATCCCTTCATAACGTCTGCAGCTCTTTCACATGGCTGTCATCCAGAAACAAGGCAACGCAAGCTAATCTCCATAGAGAATGGGACATCACATCCTGACCTCGGTATACAGACAGGGTTTTTTTTTTCAGTCGTCGCATAAACATTTCACTGGCACAAAACATAATCGGCAGGCATCATTTTGTAATGGATGGCAGACTGGAAAGGGAGCAGTTCCCAGTTGACAGAGCATCCATGCTTCCGCAGATCAGCCTATAACTTGTGATATTGTGCTCAAAAATTCCTCGAGAAAAGGGATTCCCCAGACAGCTACAGATCAGGAACTCCTTCCTCATTATCCACCAGAAACTATGAATAAAATCCCGGGGAAAAAGCAAAATAAAACATAACAAAGGAATGTGTCTAGTTCTTATTCTGTAACAAGTCCAGCTGTATTTTTCTCTTCCTCCAGCAAGTGAGAGAAATGCTTTTGTTTTGTGTCTCGTTTCCTACCTGTACATATTAGAGCTGAATACTAGGGGTAATAATTGCAAAAGCAAAAGGAGACTTCTTTTTTTTAAAGCAGAAATATCCAGTAATAACCACATTGCAATATTGTGAAAAATCATGTGCTTGTAAGTCTGAAGAATTTTTAAAAGGGATTATATCTGAGGATGGGACAGAAAAATATCAGCCAGAGTCACTGGTGTCCTCTGATGGCTTTATGTTTGTTTAATCTGTACAATTCCCGTTAGTTTAAATGGAGGCAGGATTTCAACCTATGCTAATCACACCTGCCTGAGAAATATGCATAGGTTTTAATACAGGACAAGTATACATTCAGTGTGCCTTTCCACATACAGTGCACTTGCTATGTTGCAAACGTCTGAGCAGAAGCTGGTGGCATGGCTTTCTGTAGCCACGCACAGTCCCTGCACTCTTACAGCCAGTCCACGCTGCCTCCTCGGGCATTTATTTTCTGAGGCTTTGCCTGATGCTGTTTTAATTCTTCATACCCTGGGACTCCATCACTCACTTCCCTTGGGAGATTGTTCGACAGTTCAGTAGATATTCCTATGGCTTTTATTTACCCCTGACATTCATCCTAAATTTTATTTATTTTCCTTAATTTAATTCTGTTCTCTACAAATCTTTTTTTTCTCTCCATGGGTATTAAGGTGTTCCTTTTTTATTCTAGATAACGTCAAACTATTAGCAACTAGAAATTTATATTATTTCTTAGTTGGAGAGCAGGTATAGGTAATTATGGATTGTACTTAGGGGTCCGCTAAAACTTTCTGCTTGATTAACTATCCCTGCAGGGATGATAATTGCTGTTACACATGAAAGTATCAAGTGCAGAGTGGAGGCACGGCCCCTCCAGCAGCGTACAGGGCAGCACTGACGGGCTCCGAGAACGGCTCTGTGCAGTCCCCTGGGCCGGGAGAGAAGAGGGAACTGCCTTCCAGCTCTTTAAAACACTGGAGACCAAAAAAGACCCATGAAATACACTGCTGGAGGGACCGTGGTTAGATGATCTTCTCTCCAGTCTGTTGTACCCCAGTACAGAAACAGGGAAATGTGACTATTAGAAATGAAATTCATAAGAAGAGGAAGGAATGATTATATTCTGATTTCACATTGGCTTAAATCAGGAGCTGCTCTAATAATCCCGTAGAATCAGATGGACCTGAGCGCCAGCTGAAGTAAAAGGGAGCTCAGGCTCAGGCGATGTGTGCCGCCAAGTTTGCTGTTACTTATTTAATTATTTTTCCACCAGTGATGCTTAAAAATCAGTCACAACAGGTACTAACAGAAGACTCCAGGAGCCTTTCACAACTGTTTTGCACTGCAACCCCCAAAGCTTGCCTCTCATAATTCAGTTTTAGCTTTAGGCACTTTAAAGTTAATAGACTCATTTGAGCAAAGGGCTTATTCGAAATCCATATTGGAAAAAAGTGAGCATAAGTGTGCTAGTGCCAAGCTATAAACACATTTATACAGTGCAGTAAATCAATACCGCTGCCTTTCCTTGGAGAGACCAGGCCAATTAAGCCGAATGTACAGGACATGATGATGGAACCTGCTCAGCTTATTATGGGACTGGTAGCAAAGACTGCAGCCATACTGCCCTGCTGAGCCTCCTTTTGACATTCCCCAGCCTCGCCAAAGTTTAGCCCATTTGATTTATGCTTGTCATGCATTGACTACTGGAAGAGAACAGAGATTTTTTTGGGGGAAATGATCTGAAAAAAATGGTGGGAGTCAAAGAAAAGATTCAAGGAGGGTGATAGTTTATTTGTTCGCTGTCCAAAAAAGGTTGTGAAGTTTTTTTGTTGGAAGAGTCATTCAAATACAGGCTGAGCTACGAACACTGCAGCTTTTTCCTGTAGTCACCTGCTTAAATTTAAGCCTGTGAGGAGTCGCGTCTATTGAAATGTTTGTGGGTTGGCTGTCTTCCTCTGGACTGGGGTTAGTTATTAACTTTATGAACCTAAATTGATCTTGATGACCGTGCAGCACATGGAAGGTAGGGAGAAGGGCAATGAGAAAAATGTAAAATGAAAATGGAAAGACATTACAAGCATTGTGTGGGTGCAGCATGAGGATGAGCAAATGGGAAGAGGCAGGAATGGTGACACCTATCTACATCTTCCACTAGTATAGGGTCTACATGTGTACTTCAAATCTGTAATGTGATAATGGTGTTACACTTACTCTCATAAATTCCTACATAAGTAGAGGTCATATAATCTGACCACTGACTTTTTGCAAACAAGAAAATGTTCAGTTTTTTGTTATCGGAGCATTTCATTCAACTGTCTTAATTACAGGGCTTTCCTCCCACCCGCTCTTTTAAGTGTTATGCAAAATATAAAACAAGGTTATGAAAAAAGGATGAGACGTTGTGGAGAGCTGGTTAGCTTTTGGTGCATTAAAACCCTGGAAATTATTTATATTTTGTGTTTATGGAAAACCTGTCATTGAGGATTAAATGTAAAGTTACCATTGCCTGAATAGGTGCTCAAATCATAGCAAGCTTAGTGTAGCTGGAAGCTGACAGCTGGCAAAGCTGTCTTATAAAAAGTCTCTAAAATGCATTAGAACGTGCACAAAAAGTAATTTTTTAAATGAGAGAAAAGAGGAAGAAAAAAAGCCCTGTGTCCCATTTAAAAGGGGAGAATTCAGACTTTGAGAGAACTAAAAGGGGGATTTGAAACGTTCCTTTAAAGGTCTTCCTTTTCAGAGCCAAAAAATTCAAGCACACTTGTTGTACTATCAAGGAATGGCATTGGTAGATGATACAAAAGCCTCAGTGGAGTTGTCAGGTGTAAAACATTTCCAATAACCCGCAAAAACTTTGAACAGTTGACTTATTTGTGGCACGTGATGTGGCATGACATGGAAATTAAATACTGGGGTTGTATTTCACCACCAAGTCCACAAGGGGTTAATAAAGAAGTCTGCTTGCTGTTTGTTTTTCTGCGATATAAACTTACAAAAAGTACATTAGTTCCTCATCAATTTGCAGTTTATCTCTGAATGTTCCCCCATGGTGTTCCCAATCGCGTTGTGGGGAGGAGTGAAATGGCCACAGGGATTTCGGAACAAATCTTTTGCAGAGAGGATAATAATTTACAATATGTACATTTATTTACTTCCGCCGTAATTGCTACATCTGCTTTATTGACACTAATTAATTAAGCCTCATTTAATTAATTGTGTTCTCCGAGGAAGATGGTGTTGACATTTTGCAGCTGGTGCGTGAGAGGGGAGCTGTGGAAGGCAAAGTTCTTGACAGCATCCCTGGTTTGAAGTCCTCCAGCTCCCCATACCCCTGCCAGTGCCCGTGGACTAGGCTGGGCCGCGCAGCTGGAACACGCTGGATCTGAGCCTTCAGCCTTCCCGAAACTGCCAAAAAAACTTCAAATGGAGAAATAACAATCCAAAATCTGAGCTGAGTCTAAATAAACCCCAAACACAGAAACAGATATGTAGATAGCATACCTTGAGTTTCCTTTTAGCGCTCTCAGTGAGACCTCCTCCTCTATTTATTTACTCATTTAGAGTTATTTAAACTTCCCTGGGTCAAACTCGGATGTGATGGGACAGATCTTCTGTTGTTCTGGATCAACTTCATAGCAGGCCCACATGTCTGACTTGCACATCATTCCTGTCTGCTGCTGCACGTCTTGTTTTACACAGATGGGCAATCATGCATACAAATGCTCCTATAATTTATCCCAGAGTTGCTGAACTGTTTATACAGGCAACTTTCCATCTATTCCTAACACTCCACATCCTATAGAGGTGTTTTCTCTTGTTCCCAAAATATTATTCTTCATTAATTAAATTTTGGGAAAACAGCTATACCTTTGAGAGCTGGAGATTCTTAATCTCCTAACAGGCTCTTTGTGGTTAGGGAAAAAACAAGTCTAATATTTTCCGCAGTGCTATGTTGCCTACTAATTTCTTGTCAAAAAAATGGCATATGTTTACCACCTCTCACTGATGCTCAGACTTGAGTTTGGCAAGAAAACCTTTGCCAACAACCATTTTACAAGCAAAACCTGCACATTTCTCCCTGGCAGCTATTTTTAAGAACACTTTCTTTAAAGAAAATTCTTTTTATCATTTTGTAGCTTAGACATCCTGCTCCCAGTCTAGCTTTACTGATTTCAGCACCATTACACCAGGAATGAATGTGACTCGCTCGATTGTTTTTGGTGGCATGATGTCGCATGCATTTACTATATCCTTGGCAACAGCAAGGCTGCCCTATGGCCATTTAAGAAGAAAGAAATGGAGCGAATCAGAATAAGCCATAGTCCCTGCAAAAAGGGGGAAGAAGAAAAGAAAGAAAGAAAGAAAGGAACAGCCACGGAGTGGGGTCTGGGAAGATTAGGCACTGGTTTGAAAACAACGAGGCAATGAACTGAAATCCAAAAGATTACTTGTCTACTTCCTAGCTGCACCAATAGTCATTTCTCTGCTAATTACCTTCCCTTTTGCGGAGTGGGTGCCATTAGCAGTATCATAGCAGTAGTGCTGCTGTACCCATGACAGTCCAAGGGTATACATGAGGCAAAGCTTGCACAATGCATGTGTTTGGGGTACGTGCCATGGGATCAGCCACCAGACAGATTTCGGGACTAAGTCTCAATGCCCGAGTTTATTTTGTTTTGGTTGCAAACATCTGAGCTCTTGGATTTGGCAAAAAAAAAAAAAAAAGCACTGCATCTCATTCTCTTTAGGGCTCCACATAAAAATCATATCAGTGGTTTATAGACAGCAACGTGGTAGTTTTCCCAGCTTCAAATGCTTTCGTGTTCCTGCTACTCATCCAGATGGAAAGGTTCTCCAAAAAAAAGCCTAGTACAGTGAAGGCATGTGTGAGTTTGCTTCCAGCCACTTCAGTTTGCAGATATTTGTCTTACTTTTTTGCCGTTGGTGAATCTGTCCTTGAAGAGCAAAAAAAAAACGTTTATTAGAAATGCAAAAGAACCTCTCTTCCTGTCCTCTTTCACTTCATCTTTCCTGCAAAGCAAGTTATCAGCGAACGCTTGTCAACATTTGATTGCTGTAACGCAGGTGGTTACAAGAAATAAGAAATACTTGGGTTTTTTCTGAATGTTTTCTGTCTCAGTCTGTACCCAGGGTGCTGCTGCCACCTGAAATTGTTTTTCACTGCTGTTATCTGAAGCCCACAGCTTATAACAAAAAGGGCTGATTATGTAAAAACAAAGTGACATTGGGCTGTCAAAGCAAAATATCCTCACTACAAATCCCAGCCTGGGCCTTGAGCCGGCAGCTGGATTGCAGAACCAGAGGACTGCCTTTGTGGAAGTGGAGTGGGAACGCGTGCTGCCGAGCGGGGCAGCCCAGCCGGTGTGCGGCTCCCCGTCAGGTCCTTATTCATGGGAATGGGTCAGCCTCTTCACACGAGTTTCACAATTGCTTTTGTGCATCGCTTGCTTCTAGATCAGGAGGGGCACAGAACATAGGGAGCACTGGCAAAAGATGTGCGGCTTTAACAGGAACAATCTGGAGCCAAGTATTTCCCTGCGAAAGACTTTTGATGTGTAATAGAAGCCATACTCCTCCGCAGTGCTGAATAAATTGTAGCCCAGGAAAAACCAAAGACTTTTGCTAAGGGTTTGAATTTTATACATTAGCTCTGTCTCACAGATCATGTTTTTATATATATATATATATGAAAAAAAAGAACATAGGATTAAGTGGATTCTTTTTCTTTACATGAATGCAGGCACACTGCCGATATCCACAAGCTTCATTTTACGCCACGTCAAAGGGAGCTGTCTTCACTCCTTCGCCTTATATTCCAGTTTAGGACTGATACTTCCACTGATAATTTCAATAGAAACTATTACTCAAAAAAAATTTTTACCACATAACCAGGGGCAGGATTCAACTCACCTAAGTTTAGGCATCTAAAAGTTGGGCATTGAGTCTAAGCTGCTTGTTTTGGCTTCTCTGGAGTGAACAGAAAAATAGGTATTTCTCCATAGGGCAAAAGATCCCTCCGTAGCGTGGCTGTCACATGGAGAAGTCTCCAGAGGTACCTATTTTTCTCCCTCTGCCAGTGTAGGGCAGTTAATCCTTGACTTCTGATCAGCTGATGCTGGGTAAGATGCATTCCCCTTCATTATGTTCTTAAATATTGAATCACTACAGCATCTTAGTCTGATGTTTTATTGGGTAATTTTGTGAAACTCCTCCCTCCATCTTATTATAAACCAGTATAAAGATGTGTAAAACTGCTCCCTCTTGCAGGATAAGGTTTTAATTTTAATTTTGAACTCATCAGTAACACAAACTATAATTTCAGAAAGGCTGCTATTATTGTTAAATTAGAAAGTCAAAAGTCAGTTTGGGGTAGAAGAGTTTGGTTTTTAGTAGAGCTTATTACTAGAATGAAGACGTGGCTTTGATAAATTTGGAACACACCAAACTAGAAATCAGTGTTTTTGTTAATTTCCAAAAAAAATCCTCCTTGGCATGCAGTCGGCTGACTTTGTTTTTCTCTATTTTTTTGCAGAACTCTTGGCGACTTCTACACTAGCTGTGCTAGTTAAGACCAATGGTATCTGTAGGATTACTGCCAGAAAGAAAAAAAGAAATATCATTTTAGACCCTTGCTTCAGAGAAGCCCTATCATGAAAGGGATCTGGAGAGATCTTTCCTCTGGAGTAAAGCAAATGACATGAAAACAGCTGAGAAATGCAGTTCAAAGCCAAGATCATACCCTGGGACAAGGTCAGAACTCTCGAAGGTTTCTGGGTCTTGGAAAGCTGGGTTCATAGGAAAGGTGGTAAACCCACTTTTATTATAAAGAAGAAATCTCTTAAAAATGGAGAGTGAATAAGTTTAAGTAAGTACAGAATAAATATTAGAAATGTCTCACGGAAAATTCTAAGGAGAACAAAAAAACCCAAAAATTATATTGGCCTTGGTATGTAAGCATTCACCGCGAACGTGGGTTAAACATGCTCATGTGACTGCTGAGAAACACTGGGTTTTGCAGAGAGGCCGTGCAAAAAGTTTCTCCTGACTCCTCAGCTGTCAGTCAGCTGTTTCCAGCTGGCGGGTGACGCCTGGCTGTACAACAGCTTCCAGCCAGCCAGGGCAGAGTCACACAGGCTTGTGCAACCCATGTTCACTGGTGGTTTTGGCACCTGGGTCGGAGTGCCTGGTGATGTGCCAGGATCACTTCTGTGGGCACCCACATCACGCAGACCGCTCACGTGGCCATGGCCTCTCTTCTGCATCTCTTCATCAGTAAATATCTAGGAAACAGATATGGGATTATGGAGACCCCCTGCTGTGGTTCTGTCTGGACCACTTGATCTTACTTGCAAATTCCTCTGAATTATGCAGCCATAAACTTAAAACTGTATCTTCTGCAGTTAAGCTATTAAGGTAAGATTTATGTAAACTGAACAAAATGGGTTATTTCAAAGCGGAATAGAAATCATCAGTATCTCAAAACCTTTTTGGAAACAGAAATGTCTTCCAAGAGCAGTAGTTCTTTGTAATTATGTAAAGAGCAAACCGCTTTCCCAAGCAAATGCCATGTTAGATTGAGATTTATGCTCTTTCGTTGCCTGTTAGTGAAAGAAGGGTACTATGATATCTGCTAGAAAAAACAAACCGAGTTACAGTCTGGCACCCTTTGACTCACTAGGGCCAGGAGGAAATATGGCATGGGGATTTAAGCTGAAGAAGAAAATGAAAAGTATGTGGTACCCACAGGCAGATGCACCATGGTGAGTAAACAGCGTGATGAACTAGGTGAAAGAGCTGCCATCCAGCCAGGTCTTAGACTGTACTCACACAAGTGCATTGCGAAAACACTGCCAAGTACAATGTCAAAAAATGCTCACCGAATAGCCTGCAGGCCTGGAAATACCTGTTTTTCCATGCCTCCTGATATTAAGTCTGGTTGGCAACATCTCAGAAAAAGCAGCAGCAGATCTAAAGTCTCAGCTTCTCGGTTCCTAGAGTTGTTCTTTCAAGACAGTAGATAATGGAGACATCAAGGTGGGTAGCCCTTTTTGTGAGTGTGTGGTTGCTTTTCATGCCCAGCTTCCTATAAAAAAGGTGATCCTTCCACTGCCAACTTTCCCTAACCTCTGCGAGACACGGAGATCACTGTCATCTGTTTCTGGCCAATATCAACCAGACTTTTGTTTTTGAAAATAAGATAAGGCAGAGTCACTCGCTGAACATACCTGACTTTCACTGCCCTAATAACATGTTCAGTGCAAACAGCTGGGATTGTGTGCATCTACCTCAGAGCCCTGTATTATATACAGACACGTAAATTTTACAGAGAAGCATGACATTTGCTGTGGTTTTTTCCCATTTTGTGATCCATGGTTTGACACATTTACTAAAATTATTCCTTTGTTTTAGTTACGAGTTGTGGGCTGAAATTTCTTTAGACTCTCTCCAGGAGCTTGGATACACCTCTCATTAAAACTGACAGATGCTCCTATCTCCTGCTTTGCTCTGAAAGTTTCAGCTATAAATTATGAATGTGGTAGGTCTCCTGTAACGGGGAGAGAGGATATATAGTACAGTAAACCTGTTCCCCTTTATTTCAACCTCTTTGTCACTGCCTTTCTTTTCTATCAAGAAAAATCATGATCATTTTCCCTGCTCAACGCTAGTTCTTTTCAAAAGCAATTTGCTGTTTGTGATCTGGTATAACTGCTGCCCATGTAACCCTCAGCTCTGTTCCCCTCTGGAGAGGCTCCATGCAGCACTTCCCACAACAGACCCTATAGCAGATGCTGCTGGTGGAGATGGCCGAGGATGGTACGAATGAGGACTGGTGGGACTTGGGGTCCTGCTTCTCTCCATGTCCCTGTGGCCGAGCGAGTGCCCTTGTGTGAGCTCCCGGTCCTGCAGCAAGGCTTAAGGACCGCTGACTGCTGAATAAACCTTTACAGTATTGCCAGTCTGTCCTGTGGTTAGCAGACCATGGGACCTATCAAGTGTAGGGTGAATGAATTGTTTTTCTGATACAAAGCCCTTATCACTGAAGTGTATCTTAGCTGTTACAACTTACAGTTACGACTACAATTCCTAATTCTTGAACAAGGAGTGTGTTTTAACCTCATAGTCATAAAAATTTCTGACTTTCCTAAACTCCGTAGCTTTCTTTTTAATGTTTTCCTTATTTAAAAAAGTCAGTGAAAGAAAAACAAATAAGCAATTAAGGATTTGACTGGGAACCAGGCAGAAGTTCAGGCAAAACATCTCCCTGGTTATATCACACTGCTGCCGAACGTGAAGACCCCTGTCTGGGATGAGGCGCGATGGAGGGGCAGTGTGTGTCTAGCAGCGCCTCAGGAGCTGGCAAATGTCCAGGGCATCAAGATGGCCTCAGAGGCCTGAAGTACCGTGGAGGAAATACTTTCATCATGCCTCAGCACCATGTTCTACCTCTGCAGATATTGCTGGTATTCCTCGGTAGCACCTCATATTGAGGCAGACCTCAAATTTGTACTGACATACTGTAAACGTCAGTCCATGCCAAAGCACCTACTCACCAGCTAGCAGGAGAGAGGTTTTCTTTCCCTTGAGGAATTTCCAATGCATTTGTTGTTGGGCAAGCTGAAAGAAACAGGAGAGCTCAGACTACAATTTTGACTAGCATATATCTCAACCCAAACTTTTCCTAAGCACATATTTGGTGTTTAACAGTGAAATAAGCCGAGCTACTGATATTCTTTTAAATGTAGAGGTAGAAAAATGTGAAATCCATGAAGCCAAGACAAATGCTGCTGCTTACTTTAATATGTCAGCTTGCATCAGCACAAATTATAATACCAGTAGCTCCTTTGTTGCAAATGAGAGGAGGTTTCACTTCACATTCTGAATTTAATTATTTTTGCAGAATTGAGGACACCAGGACTAGTCAGTTGGTAAATGGCAACCAACTACAGGTAGCTTGTACTACAGGCTATGATTACTTATCTTTTTGGCATCTTCTATCTAAGGAGAGGAGGGCACACAAATTCACGAAAAAAAAGTTTTTAAGATGGGCTGAAGAACTTTAACCTCACCACGTTGTAGAACAGGAGAAAGTCCACGGAGGGCACTGGAGTTACAGTGACTTGACACCAGTTCGAGTGCAGACAAAATGTGATGCATCATGTTTAAACCCTTGAAATTAGACAGCACCTTCAGGACTCCATTTAACAGGAGACCTGCTACTGTTGTGATTTCTTCTTGCCACCCGAACATTTATTTTGCTTATAGCCCATCTGGAGACTGAAAAATGAGCTAAGAATAAGAGGTGCTAGGAAAAAACGATAGGATAACTTTACTGTCTGTCCCATCAACCCTTGTCTTTACAGGCAGCCCCAGTGGCACTTAACTTATATTCCCACTGTACTTGCACAAAATATTTAGGTATGAATAGAGAGAATTAACAAAAAAATCCCCCTAACAAACAACCTAACAACAAACCCTAACTTATTCAAATTGGTCTCAGTAAATAGGTTTTAAAAAAAGCATTTTTTAGTTAAATGGCACAGGCTCATAAAAAGATTTGGCAGCTCCCCAAGTCGGCGACTCAGGACCTCTGTGAATCTAGTCAATTGTGAGGGATTTTAAAAAATCCCCGCAGGTGTAGCTGCAGCTTTCTGTCCGCAGATACATGCAGGAATCAAGCCTTTTGTCCCAGGTTCATCCTGCCTCACCGTGGCACTGGGCGAAGCTCCCCAGGGTAGCATTTACTACCCCCAGACCCCACCTCTACTCAGTACAAAGAGGCAGTGCTAGGAGGCAGCTCAGCACAGCGAAGCTGTATCTTTCCAGACGTTTCTCTCTCTCACTGACAGTTCAAAGGAGTCCTAGCCTGGGCGCTTTGGTTAAACATGTGAAGTTAGATAGGATGCTTGCAGGGATCGGGAAGTGCAGGGTGTAGTGGAGTAGAGTGGGTTCACTCCTGAGCTAGCAGAGCTGCTAAACCCGAGATGGTGAAGAGCAACACAGTACAGTGTCATGCAGGTGGTATCTGTGTAGGCGCTCCACTGCCTTTTCCAAGTTTTGCACAGAGAGAAGCAGATCAGACTTCTCTTCACCTCCAGTATGGCTGAGTCAGCCTCCTGTTGAACAGAAAATACACATAAGATTTTGCTTCTTGCAAACAGCTTCTTACTAGTAGGAAACTATTTGTGATGTCTCTGGCCCTAGAGAAGTGCCAGGCACGATTAATATTGTTTAACAAAGCATTTGGCTTGCCTCTGATGAACAAGAAAGGTCAGAGGCTAGAGACCGATGTTGAAAGCTAATTGCTGAAGTTATTTGTCTGGCTTGTGTTAGATGCTTGGATCCTGCTATACAAGTTAGAAGTGCAGAGTGCCGTAAGTGCAATATTTTAATTTAAATGCTTATAGTACAAGAGAGAAACAATTCACTGATCATCTCATTAGAGGCTTAGCTATTTACATCTGGACAGCTTTTCCTCTTTGATCTCGTAAGAAAAATGAATGGAAGTTTAGGACATGTTTATTTGCTTTTGTAAAGGCTTGGATCCAAGCAAAACACACTTATATCTGGGAAGTAACAATGAGAGGTTGTAAACGTATTGAATACCTTTGACCAGCACTGGATACCAAAACAGAGATTTCCAAGGTTAAAGAATTCAAGAGTGCTGACTCCTGGTTTCCATTTGACTCCCATTACAAACTTCATTTCTATGCTACTAAACGAAACAATGTAATTCTCCCTGTGGACACATGAATGAGTTATATCGTCATTGTTTGGTTTTAGTTTTTTTCCCCCTTGTAGTCTTCAAAAAAATCTCTGCTCCCATCTATTGGTGAGCAACAGAAGAATGCCCATAAAACTAGTTCATCTGTTTAGCTGTTTTACCCGCATCACTGGATGGACAGATAATCCAGGGTGGTAGGGGCTCTCTGATACTCCCTGTTCGTTAACAAAAAATACAGCCCTTCTCTGTCTTTCACTCCTCGTTCCTCCAGTGGCACTTTGGGGAGATATCATAGTTACATTTCAATGACCACAAAGTCTTCTCAGCATTCTGTACTGGGATGGCTTCTCTGTAAGAGCTCTTGCAAAGGATTTAATGAGTAGACATGATGGAGAAACAGATACATGAAGGAGGTGAACAAAGGAAATTTCTTTTCATGCAAACCATGGTAACAGCAGCAATAGTCTTGGGGGTTGGACTAGATGATCTTTAAACACCCCTTCCAGCCTAAACCATTCTGTGAGCTTCACTGAAAACTTTCACTCAGCCATGAAATAAAATGAAACCTTCAAATTGTTTTTTAGGAAGGAGATTCGGAAAACGACAGAATACCGATTTGTAGGGGTCTGGAAACAGGCCTGTCCAGGCAGCAGTCAGAACTCTGGAGCTACGGTGTCCAAACAGTGCTAAACTATAGTGAAATTTAGCAGATAGGGAAGGAGAAATGATGCTCAGAAAGAATGCATGCCTACAGGAAATTCACAGCATCAGCTGGCGACCGAGTCAATGGACCATTGCCAAAGGTAATGAATGAAGTAGATGGTTTTATTTATTGTGCATTGTTTTCCCAAAGTTAATGGTATCTTTGCCTTGCCATTAGCGAAGGCCTCTTTGTTTCAAAGAGTTTCATACTTGCAAGTGATGAACTATTGCCTAAAGGCGCTTGGAAAACGTTCTGGGTGGGAAGGGACACAATGCTGTACACTGACTTTGAAGAGGGGTCATTTTTTGAACACAGTCTTGTTGCTAGCAGGAGCTCTGCTGGGTTCTGAGTATCCAGTGATTAGATGTGGTGGCAAGATCCCAACTAGATGGAAGAGAAAGTAGTCAAAATTCAGTAAATTACTGGATTCATATGGAAGGGCTGAATTTCTGAGCTCATCAGCTTCTTTGCTTGAATTTTCTCAGCATCCAAATGTTAAATGAAGCCTCATTGCCATTGTTAGGAGCAACATTCAGTTCTTGCCACGCTCACATCCGTGGTCATTGCTATTCCAAGATCATTAGGAAGAGGTACAAGCATGGTAAGGAATGTAAAAGAGGGTTGGAAGGAAAAGATCCTGCTGAATAAATCCATACTGGGGTGAATACAGTGCTGAGACAGAATATCATTCAGCAGAATGGTTTATCACTAAAAACTGGCATGTTGCAGTTGAACTGAGATTTTCTAAAGAAAACTGCATCCCCAGACAGCTGACTGATGAGTTCACATTATAAAAGACTGTTCAGGAGTTCATCCACTGAAAGGCCATTTACGGGCTTTACTTTCTCACGGTCCCACTCTGGAAAGAGTTACTCCGCTTCTAAGAGTTACACAGCCCATGCATATCCTCCCATTGTTTCAAGTTAAGGGAACATCAGCTGTTTTTTCTATTGTGAACAGGGGCCACGATGGAGGGCTAATTGGTTCTGTTCAGTTAAACGTCTGGTTTATGAGGCCAGACTATTGCATGCACTGACGCTGGACAATAGGACAGCAGTCTGAATCTGTGATCTCCATTAGACAATGAGCATTTAGGCCACTTGTGAGGGATTTGGCAAGAAAACGCCTTGTTTCTTTTTCCACACAATAAAAAACCCCAAAAGATAATTAGGTAATTCAGAGTGGATAATGATTATCCGTGGTTTGGAAGGAATTTGTCTTTGACAAAAACTCCTCTGCATCCATAGTACAAAGTGATTTTGCTGGAAACTTGCTATCAGCCAGAGGAAGCAAGCTTCCCAGAGAAACTTTTTAAGGTGTGAAGTATTTGATAATGCTAGATACACACAAGGATACATAAAGGTCATTCCTAGCAAGCCATGTTACACTCTTGCTAAAGAAAATTTGTGGCATCTGTACCACTTGATAAGATCATGGTCTTCAGGTACAGAAACATGTATTTCCAGAAGAATGGGTTTCTTTGGTGTTTTGGGGTTTTGTTTTGAAGCCAGTGATCATGTGCCAGGTTCTCTAAGAGGCAGGTCTCTGAGCCTGCTGGAATCATGCTTTATTACCTCTGTGGCAAAAGAAACGAATCCTACATCAATTTTAAACAGTTGATTCTGTAGCATCAGGGTACAGGGTTTATTCCAGCTCCTCTTCCTTTCTGGAAGACTCATGGTTGAACACCACAGGCAGCATTTGGGGGCTGTTGAGAGGCAGAGATGAAACTGTGTGTGCAGCTGATTTCTTAATCCTGAGCTTGCTATTTTAATGATGAAAATTAAAGTAGCCCCATGGATGTTCTAGTGCATAGAAGATTCAGAGCAATGCTACCCACAGGAACAGGGGAGGCAGGAAGATGACTTGGGCCACCTCTGAGTACCTGCCTCTGAGGTTGATGATTTGGAGGATTAAACATTAGTATAGAGTCCTGCAAGAAGGAAAATAGTTTTTCAGGACAGCAAAACCCAGGGTATTTTCCCAATATGCTGCCATAAGACAATCATGATATTGGTTAACAGAAATTTCCTTTGGCTTG
>VYZW01041139.1:0-25665 GCA_013401315.1 Balaeniceps rex | reverse complement strand
AATAATAATAATAATGATGTTAAAATTTTTGTACACCTAGTTTCTACCCCTTTTCCTAGTGTTATACACACCCCCTCCCTGCTCCTGCAGGTCCCGAGGTCAGTGGTTTCAGCCTGGTGGCAGTAGTGGGTGTTGTGATGAGTGTCAGTATCTGGAGTCCTTCACCAGGAGGAATATGATGTTCATGGTGGTGGTGTCTTCATCCTTGCTCTACAATATGCCTGGGGACATTTTTATATGCTTGCTAACACATTTTTACACTTTGTTCTTTCTCCACTGATCTGAAGCTCCATGTTACACACAAATTTACTATATATGGTGCATTTTACCTACGTTGGATACCTACGTTTACCTACGTTAGATTTGTTCTCTTTCTCATCCCTAAAAGCAGTTTTGTCCAGCTCCAGGCCTTCCTTTCTTTAGCTGACCACTGGTGAGTTCTTTATAGCCCTGGGGTCTCCAGTGCCAGCCTGTGCCCACCTCTTATCATTCCATGTCTGCCCTCCTCTGTGCCACATCCTGTGTCTCCACTTCTTGATGCCACTTCTATCCTACCAGGCCAGTATTTCTGTATATTACGTCTTTATGGCAGTCATAAATACCTCATTCTACATAGAACAACTGCTTATTATTGTTATCTCAATAAAACTACAATCATAGTCTACAAAGATAAAGGAAAGTAGAACAAATTAGTGGCTACCACCTAGCCATTAGGAAAATTGCTGTTAAAGCCAGCCCAAGTAAAACAAAACCAGTTCAGACAGAGCAAGCCTGACACACCTCTCTCCTGGGCCTTGCAAACTCAGTTCAAAGCCGATGGCCAGATACTAGCAATGCCAATACTGTATTGCAGGTCTACAAGGTCACAGAATTTAGTGCATGTTTTTTAACTATAACTGTATCTCATGAACACCCACCAGAGCTTATTTCCATTTTGTGTCACGGCCGTTGCCTCAGATCACACTGCATTGTATCAAATTCCCCAGCCGAATTATCGTCTGGCAAACTTTCATGCCCTGGATTTTAACAGAGCTCTTCTGGTCAGTGGGCTAAACGCATCCTGACCTAACACACCCTGTTGCTGCCTAGAGTCCTCTTCTATCTCCAATACGCGGTCTGTGAGAGACCTGCCTCCATGCTGCTGCATCAGCTGGGACTAGAAATTTGCACAGTAAAGTGAAGACAGATACTCCAGGCAACCTTAGGAAAGAATTAAAAAGGAACTGATGTGGGACAGAAATAAGACAGAAAAAAGGATTAAGCAGGTTTTAGGAATGGGATAGTGGGAAGAACAGGAGGTGGCAAAGAGTTTGAGCTCTCAGAAGAGGAAGAGACATGACCAACAAGAAAGCAGCTCAGTGTGTGTTACATGTGAGGGAGAGAACTCATAAATGTAGAATTAGCAGCATATTCACCTTCAGCTTCACAAACCACACCACTGTGAGAAGTATAGGGTTAATTCAAATACCAGATGCCTAATAGTCTTCAAGAAATGTCTAGATGAAATGTCAGATTTATCATCTAAACTAACTGTAACAAGCTCCACAGATCCACCCAAGACCTGAAACATAATAGATTTCCTCTGGCTAGCACTAACCCTCACTTTATATTTCTCATCACTGGTGAATTTAAAAAATGTATTTGCTTTCAATCTTAAAACTGTCAGGCAGTAATAATTCTAATCTAAATTTACAAGGATCAAGTAACTACTTATGGAAAGTGTACTATAGGTATTGCAGAAACCATTCATAGTTTGTAATGGTCCGACAAATGCAACAAGAGGCTATGCTTGCAGACCATAAAAATGAAGTAAAAACTTAAGATTGCTACTACGAATTTGAAATACTGATACAAAATCAATCCTTAGCCTAGTGTCATCTAGAAAAGTGATTGTAACATTTTTGTTATAAAGTCTAGATATAGCAAGAGTTTTGCAGTTTCTGAAGTCTGATATCTAGAAGTGAAAGCCATAATGCTTTAATTTACTTTGAAAAATATTTTTATTTTCCATCAAGAAACAGCTGAAATGTGCAAGGATTTATCTGCCTTTAAAAGTAGCTTTGAGCAACAGCAGTAATCCCTTCTTAGATGGAAAACACTGAAGCTACCTGTAAACCAAATTGCATTTTCCACAGATGACAAGGCAACTCAGTATAATGGAACCCAGGTGTTAGACTAATTTCTAATTTAACCATAAATGAAGAAAAGAGAAATATTAATCCTCAATGCAAGTTGTTTTGGTATTACAGAATCCATCATAATGAAGAAATGACCTCACTTTGCACAAAGGTTAACTGTACAAATGGTACTGCATTGACAAAAATGTTAATGAGTTTGTGTGGCAGCAGGTAAGCAAGAGCTGGCAGAAGGAAGCTATAGCAATAGGCAGATAATTACAATGGAAGTCATGTCTTTGGTAATGACTACGATTCACATCACATATCTTTTCAGTCACAGTACAATTTCGCTAGCTCTGTTTATGGTAATCTATGGGATTATTTGACAGCAAGGTGACACTTTGACTTTGGAACAAATTTCTTTCATAGACAGCACAATTACTGATATTGTGACATTCAATTAGATACATCACTGCTGTATAATTTTGATTTTAGAAAATATACAAACATAAGTTTTATTTTTCATTAGTACATGAAGTTTTTTGGTTCTCCATTTGGGTTTCATCATGCTAAATGCTTTGATATTACTAATGTGTAGGAGTCGGAAGAAATATAAGAGTTGTGAGGATTTTAACTATTCAACTGCAGGATTAATAAAGAAAATGGAAAAATTATGCATTTTGAATATGTAATTGTCTTAAAGAGAAGGAAAAGAGATTTCCAGGCAAAGTTCATCTGTGTTATAAACTCTGCTACATAACAACAAATATGTAATATGCTTTCGTCATGGTTTAACCCCAGTCAGCAACTAAGCACCACACAGCCTCTTGCTCACCCTCCCCGCCCTGGTGGGATGGGGCAGAGAATCGGGAAAAAAGTAAAACCTGTGGGTTGAGATAAAGGCAGTTTGATAGGACAGCAGAGGAAGAGAAAGTAGTAATAATAATAATGATAAAAGAATATACAAAACAAGTGATGCACAATGCAATTGCTCACCACCTGCCAAACGATGCCCAGCCAGTCCCTGAGCAGCAACTGCTGCCCCCCTGCCAACTCCCCCCAGTTCATATACTGAGCATGACATCATAGGGTATGGAATAGCCCTTTGGTCAGTTTGGGTCAGCTGTCCTGGCTGTGCCCCCTCCCAGCTTCTTGTGCACCTGGCAGAGCATGGGAAGCTGAAAAAGTCCTTGAGTAGTGTAAGCACTACTTACCAACGACTAACACATCAGTGTGTTATCAGCATTATTCTCCTACTAAATCCAAAACACAGCACTATGCCAGCTACTGGGAAGAAAATTAACTCTATCCCAGCTGAAACCAGGACAGCTTTTCAAAGGGAATTCTGACAGTAGTTACACGTTACATCGTATTCTAGGCCAAAACCCCAGCTAATCTATTTACCTCAAACTCACAAAACAGCTACAAATAGGAAAATATTCAGGTGAAGAATCAAAACTGTGTCACCCATTCTTCCCTTTATGGAAGGAATGTGAAATAACAGGGAGAGGACAAGACTGATAACAAATGTGGTGAGTAGCTCCTGAAGTTCCACCACGTCCTTGGTGCATGGCAATAAGCAGGGTCTTACCATGAGCATTTCATTGCAAAACCAGAGACTACAGCACCCCATCAGTACTGGCATGTAAGTAAAAAGTGTTCTACATTCACAAGTGGTAAAAGATGTACTTTGACAAACAGCAGTTTTTAAGAAAAATTATTTCTGTTTGAAATTCTTCAAGAAATGATTTGTGCAAACAAACTTTGACTTCTGGAATGCTCGTCAACTTTTTCTCCATGTGTTTCATGTGCATGTTTCAGTGCCTGAACTTGTATGACTGGTCACCTAAAGCACATTTTGTAATTTCAGGTCTTTCAGTAGCTGACCTAATCTTCCACAACCGCCTCACCTAAAATCTTTCTTGCTTCACTAAGTTATATCTTCACAAATATAGTGTTGTAAATATTAATTTTATGGAAAAAAAAAGGAGAATATAAGAAGGGGTATGAATATATCAGAAGCAAAAACTTGTTTAGAAGACCAAAGAATTTCAACAAATGCATTGCCTTACTATTAGCATGGCTCTTGTCCTGCTAGTGATTTTTTCCGCCCTTCATGTAGGTTTTACAATCTAAAGTTTATGTATCCAACATCTGAATCTGTGTGAAACGTTTGTTATTTTAAGATATGGGATCTAAGTATTAATCAAAGAACAGAATTAAGGAACAATAGCCACTCTTACTCTGCATGATGTCTGCATCATTCTTTCTATTGAACTTAGATGTAAACTTTTATACTGAAATTAGATTAGAAAAGTTGGTTTAGGTAACTTATTTATAGTCATGATGTGGAAAAAAACAATTTGCTATCAGTATTCTATTATTTCCACTTCTGCTCGGAAATTTGTGACTTGAATGAACAAAACCTAAGGATTAATGGGACGAGGATGTTGCTAAGATTTGTTAGAGCAGCCACGTTTTTCTCACTCCAAGGAGACAAGTCGCAATCATAATGATCTTACATTTGTAGAGTGGTTTTCATGCCAAAAGACACCCAAATGTTTTAAAAACTTGACAAATTACATACGTGAATCTTACCATTCACCACTGAATTTCAGCAGCCTCTGTTGTGGAAGATTTTTAACAATGCACAGTAAAGCCTAGTTCACTTTAGGACAAGATATGACTACTATAAAGCAGAAAGAGTCTCAGCAGGCAGACAATAACACTTCAAATGGAAATGCAAAGAGACCACTGAAGTTAACATACTACTTAGGAAGTGTGGCGCATCGATTTAACGACCTTCCTTTTGTGTTTTGAGAGGACCATATATCCAATAAGTCATTGAGCAAGTCCAAGTGCACTTGATGCACTTACAGCACAGTTCTTCAAGGTGCTGAGTACTGCGGTTCACAAGACAACAAATGGTAAGTCTGTAAAAATGACATGATTAAATGTAAGTAAGTGCTTAAGTGGTTTACTGATCAGAACTTCCAGAGCTGTATAAAAGAGTCTGTGTCCCTGAGAGGCTGACGTTCACATCTTGAAAGCAGGATTCCCGAAGGAGAGAAACAGAAGCAGTGAGAGGGGTTGGTATTTTTCACTGGCACAGTTTACAAGGACAGAAATAGGTAATTCCTCTTGAAATCCTTTCTCTCACGCCTTCCTTGAGAATTTGCTTTATGAGGCTACAGCTGAAGAGGACGAGGGTTCTGTATAAAAAAAAAAAGAAAGGACTAAAACATATCAGCAGAAATTTAGACAAAACCTAGGTCTCTCAAAAACTTCTACACAGTTGTTAACCTAACTGTAGAGATGCCTATTTCTATAGACATCTCCAGTGCTGCAGCAAAGATTGTACAAGAGGGAGGTCTCCCATAAGCACTAGTTTAAGAGTTTCTCAGACGGAGGCAAATGTGCCTGAGGACTGATAGCTGCTGCGTCCACGGCTGCTGAAGGTGCATGGGGATGTAGAGAGCAAGCAGCAATCTGATGAGACTCTCAGGAGACAAGGAGCATGTCCAAGAGTCTTGAAGAAGCAAGAGGAAGGGTGATCACAGGAAAGGGTGATTTTGAATAGGAAAATCTACTATCCTAGGGTTTTCCTAAAGTTCACCCACAGGTGCCTCAGTCATCTTTGGACAACGTCGGACCATCTGTCCTCAGATACCCAACCTCTGCTGCCTTTTATGTCAGCATTTGGATTGGAGTTAGCTTGCTTATGTTAAATATGTCGTGAAAGGTGACAGTTATGGGTCTCAAAAAGCATCTGTAAAGGCCAGCGTGGCAAGACAAAAGCAACCTAAACTCGTAATACTTCCTAAAGTCAAATCTAAAAGAAATGTTAAAGGAAGTGTTGACGTGTACGTTTTTTTCCAGGTTAAGATACACTCTTTAAGACTGTAGCACTGCACATGCAGTAGATGCCTTACTTCATGATGGCACCAATCACAGTTCAGCATGGATGCAGGGAGCATGAGGGCAGCTGAGGAACGGAGGAGGACAGTTGCAGGAGCTGGGGCGTGGAAGGAGTGGGGAAGACACAGTCAAGATGCATACACATGCCTAGGTTTATTCATGGGTATATCACCAAACATGAGAAGGAAGCTCTGTAAAAATAGCACCGCGGGGAAGGGGATTCACCTCCTCATTCACAGTCCGCTCCTGGGAACGCCCAGCTTGCTCCCACCAGACCTGATTGAAGCAATCAGAGTAAAATCCACTGCTGTGGGATTAGGAGGGGGAAATTGAAAGAGGGAGGACACCGGAATGAAATACCCCTCATTCTCACACGTTACATAGCAGATCGGTTCCCCAGATATAATTTCATTTCCCTTCTCCCTTGTGTGCATTGAAGATGCACAGTGGGAGGAGAAGGAGGCAACTAGTAATGAAAGGAAAAGAAGAAAGGGCATCCTTTACTTGCACACACACATGCATGGGAGGAAGTTGAGGAGGAAAGAGGGACAAGTGCAATGTATTCATTGAGAAGAAACTCCCTCAAACAAGGAGAAAAGAGCAGGATGAAAATGGAGATGAAGGAAAACCATTCAACTGTGAAGCATTCTGGGAAGAGGGAAAGGTGTCTCTGAGGCTGCTCCACTTTGCACTGGGAAGAAAGGAAGGGAACTAACCAAAGTTACTGGGTACCAAAAGCTTCCTGCTCCCTCTGCAGCCATCACTCTGCCCAGCTTGTCACCACAGCCCTGCTTTGTTTATAGCCTTTTCCCCAGCTGATGCCTGTGAGTGGGAAGCATGGGTGTAAATCCAGCAAGCGCTTCAATTCTTTTTGCTTAGCATTCAGCAAAGCAGGAGCTGAAACCAAGATCTCTCTTCATATATTGCTTCCTTACCCAACAGCACATAGAGTCCTTCGTGCATGCCCTTCTTCCGTTTTTAATTCTTTCCATCTTCTTTTCAAGGAAAGTGAGAGTAATGTTTTCACTCTCTCCCAAGCTCTGAATGAATTTCTGATGTCCCACTAAAGAGCTGCAACAAAAAAAAACCCTATTGAATAAAAAGGTGATCTAAATCTTTGTTTTCTAGTTTTCTTTTTGATCGGGCTTACAGGCAAGCAAGAGGAGGAATCCTTGTTAGTGAATTTGGTGGAGATCTGGTGCATAATAACCTCTTGGTGCTGAGGTAAGTCTTACCTAACAAGAGGTAAGACTCCCTGAACATGCCCTGAAAACGTCTGAACTTTTCATTATATGAGTTGGATTTTTCTGCTTACTGATGTTTTTTGTTGTTTTCATTTATAATTGATACTGTTCTCTAAAACACTTTTGAAAAACTACAATCAACACATGAAGGCTCCTGTGGCAACTGGCACACATCCATGCAGCTGAGAGCTAGGTACTACAAATTTTAAAAATACTTCTGCCAAGGAACTATTCAGTGAGGTATGTCCCTAGGAAAAAGAAAACACCTAAAGACTCTTTATTAAATTGCTCTCCTTTGTAAAATCAGATCTCTCTAGTATTTGGACAATGATGCTCTTTTTTTTCCCTTTTTTTGGTTTTGTCAAAAGTTCAAAATCTTTCAGATAGAAGAGAAAATTCAGGCGTGAAGAATAAGGAATTCAGCTAATATAATTTGCATGATTCTGATTACTGATGATGGGTTTTTACAGCTTGATGTTTTGGTCTGCTACATGCACGCCAGCATTTACCTAACTGCCCCTGCAAACACAGTCACACTCCAAAACCAGCACAGATGGCAAAAGTATTTCCATAAATGTTTTGAGGTGGTCTTCTAAAGGAAGCAAATATTCTGCAGAAGCAGCATAATATGATTGAAACGTGTTTAATTTTTAACCTATTTTAACATTAGTTATGCAAATTTGATTAAAACAGAGATTTAAACCAAAACTGAACTGCACAGTGAGCAACAGCTGTGTATGGTCTGCAGGTGGCTTTCCACAGCAGCATGCTCTTCCATGGTCCTTCAGCTCCCTCTGCTGCTTAATGGATTCCCATATTTTTCATATTTGCAACGAGCTTTTACTCATTTTTTTTAATCTCTGTTTTGATGAGAAAAAATGTTGCAGATTTAAATTTCACCTAAAGCAATGAAATGATTGCTTGAACTGATAAACAATGTGTGCAAAGTTTCATGTAATTATTGTCCCTCCGTTTCTCAGGGAATGACAAAAAGCCCATGGGACTCTTCTGATTGCTTGCTGGTGACTTGTAGTGCATATATTCTGCCATTACAATTTGACTTGGTGTAACCGGAATGTATCTGTTGCTCAAGATGACATTTCCTGGTTATGCAATTTTATTTCATACTGATAATTTTTTTACATAATTAGGTCTTTATATAGCTCAGTGTACTCTTCATTACGAATGCCTCTTTCAGATGTCTCTGGAATACTTTTTTTTCCCAGATTTTGATGGTGTTCATCTATCAACAATGCTAAAGAAAAGAAGCAGCAGCTTGTATGCTTGTATATTATAGTCTTTATTGCCATATTTTCCATTTCTAAATAGACTTGACAAAGCTTATCCCAGAGAGCAGACAACTGTATACATTCAAACAATGTGTTGGTCAAAATGCAATATAAATGCAGGCCACACAAACACACACACACTCATTAAAGTAGAACTTTGGTTAATAAGGTATAATGAAGGGAAGGAATTATCTGCCAGAATATGTGTGAGTAGTATAAAAAAAACTCAGCATCATACTTCATACCGACTAAAATGGGGATTTGAAAAGCAGTAAAGGTTAAGGGAATATTAACACACAAGATTATGCTGTTCCAAGGCATCTCTGATCCTCAGAGGATTTTAGAAAACCCAGAAGGTCTATCTAGATTACATCAAAGATGAGAAGCTTAGAAGTCAATGTGTAATTTTCTCCACAGCTATGTAGGGTATTATGTCTGTTTTTTTCTGTTTGGATATTCAGCCATGTGATTATGTCAGTCACTGATGGAATTACCTCAAGAAAATAGGTTTATGAAAATTCCATTTGAAATTCTGCAAAACTATTGAAAGCGCAGGTTTGGGGAATCTTGGCCAAGATGTTACTTCCTCCAAGAGAACTAGGATGACTTTCCAAGGGATCTGCATTAATGCTTAGCCCCAGAAGCAATGATACCTGTGGGTATGTACTATGCTACACCTGGGAATAAATGCAATCCACCTGAAGTCCGACATGAACAGAACAACTCAGACAACTCAGGCTTGATCAGATCTCTCAGTCACTGTCTGGATGTGTTGCTTTGTCCAGTGCTTACATTTGAATCTTTTCAAAGATCTTACAAAGTACTTACATTTGAATCTTTTCAAAGTGTTTGCTGCTGTTCAGGAAATGGTGACACACTGCTCAGGAGACACGGGAAACGGCTGTCTTTGCTATCACCTTCATGCAGCTTGTTCTTGAGTGACACCTTAGGAGCAGGTCCATTGGACTGGAGACTAATTACATTACTGAATATTCTCAGGAGGACATTACAGAATGACAGTCAGATCCAAAGGATGTAGGCATGTGAAATAAATAGGTAGATTGCAGGAGCCCAAAGCTGCAGTCAAACAAGAGTCCCTCAGAGGCTGCCTAATTTTGGAGGTACGACCTTCCCCTTCCAGCCTTAGAGTCTGGCAGGCACTTGAAATTTGTTCATGTCCTGACCTTCCCTTACCTGAGCAGTTCAGTGCCTCATTCCTGCTCAAGTCTCACCAGGGAGTCTGCTGCCCCACAGCAGCCAAATCTCGCAGTTATGTATTGCCTGAAAAAGCTTCATACACTGACGATCTCATTGTCACAAATATATAGGGACACAGAACAGAAGAAGGCAACACTGACCATCATGCCCAGTCCTCTACAACAAGAGACAACCAGAACATGAGCAACATTCAGGGCATAAAGGACTCATGTCATCAAAGCTTTCCCATTGCTGACAAATGTGCCACAGGTGGGGAAGAGAAAGTATTCGAGGTCACACCAATGAGCTTCATCCCTGCAACAAGAAGGACCATCACTTAACATGAAATTCTCAGGTGATTCAGACAGCTGCTCCTTCCAGGTCTGCCTTTCTCACTGGCCACTGTCCCAGTGGTCACTACGGGCTCAGGAAGCCTAACTCCCTACTAACACCCCAGTGTGCAGGGCAGCTCATACTGCACAGGCATAATTGCCTGCTTCAGATCTCATTTCTGAGGACCAGACTCACCCAGCCTTGCCAATGTCACAGCTTAGCTCAGCACTGGGCTTGTCATGCAGGGCTCTTCCTTCAGAGCAGTCATAGCAGGCTGCAAACGTAAAGCTGCGCACTAGTGGCTGAACAGCACAACGTAGTGTCCAGCTGCTCAACAGAAATACCAGTCATCCCCATCAAATTAATCAAGGAAAATTTCCTTTCTGATCTCAATTTTGGTGATTAGTTTAACCTTGAGAATGTGAGTAAAATACACCAAGCTGTCACTAAAAGGGTTTAAGATCTCAAATCCATCAGCTTGTCCTAACTCAACCTTACTCAGCCTATCACTGCAGCCGCCCCACTGCTGGAGAGGAGGGCAGTGAAGAACTGGAAACCAAAGTTATACATCTTTGGGGGTGGAGAGGACAAAAGACGCAGAATAGTCCTTTCCTTTACAAACTTTGCCAATGACCAGGAGAAATTCTGAAATACGGGATTACTACAACAGAAATAAAATGCAAATAAATGTGAACACACAACAATCTCGTTTCAGGTCATCCTTTTTGGAATACTAAAGGATTTAACATTTCTTATCCTGGGATCAAACTTTTCCCTCAACTTTTCATCCTCAGTATAAACAATGCATATTCCTTGTTCTCTATCTTACTTAGAATACCTTTACTCTTCAGATGCTTACATACCATCTTCTAATTTCCTATTTAAATTAACCATGACCATTTTATAACTGTTCAGCCTTGTACCATGACTTAAATTCCCTCTCCCAATGTATTTATGGAGTCATCACTTCCACTCTGATCCAGTTTTTCTTGCTTTCTTTCCAAACCTTGTTGAGAAAGAGAACTGAAGAAAGCAGAACGCACAGCACCAAGGAAAACAAGAGCAGAACCACACAATTGTGGCCTGTGATAGGAACATTCTCTTGGGAATGGGCGAGTGAGAACCTGGGCTGCAGGACCTGGATGTGCAGGTCTTCCCACGACTGCTTTTGCATTTTACAATAAACAGAGAATAAATAAAATGCCTGTACATATGCAGCTATTCTTCCAAGTGGTTAAGCCTGACCTCTGGGTTCAAACTACAAGTTTGCACGGTGACCTTACACACTGTCGCCCATCCAGGCAGCAGGTGGCATTCTACTGCTATTTCCAGATAGTTTTAGCTCAAGAAGTAGCAGAGCAGAGCAGTTTTTTGCCTGACTGAATTCAGTGTGAACAAAACATGATTGGCAGGTTCTTGTGCTTACGACCCAAGTTCCAGGTACTTGACCTATAATTACACCTTACAGCAATAAATTAAACATGCCTGGAACGGTTTTCTGACACTTAAGGTAAGTGAACAGAAAAATTCACGTTGATAATTTCAAACTTTTTAAATATACGGAGTGCATGTATGCAAACTATGTAACCGAGATGTTCCCAAGTTCACGTTGATTCTTTAACCATGTCTGGGGCTTACACACAATAAGGCCAGACATTAATGATGTGCTCCAGGTATTGGTATCGGGGCCAATGTTGTTTAACCTCTTCATTAACAACCTGGAAGACAGGAGTAGTGCAACTTCTGCAAGTTTACAGACAATACAACACTGGGGGGAGTGGTTGATACACCAGAGGTTTGTGCTGCCATTCAGAGAGACCTCGGCATGGCAGAGAAGAACCCCATCAAGTTCAAAGGGATATGCCAACTCCTGCACCTGGGGAGGAATAACCACAAGTACCAGCACATAACATGGAAGAAGCTTTGCAGAAAGGCCTTGGCAGGGCTGGTGGACACCAATTTGTATGCAACCAACACAGCTTTGCAGGAAACAAGGCCAACAGCCTCTGGAGCTGCATTAGGAAGAATGTTGCCAGCAGGCTGAGAGAGGTGATTTTTCACTCTGCTCAGCACCGGTGAGACATCTGGAGTGCTGGGTCCAGTTCTGGACTTCCCAGTACAAGAGAAACATAGACACAGTAGAGTTCCATCAAATTGCCATGAAGATGATAAACAGATCAGAAGTTCAGGAAGATCTTATCAATGTGCATAAACACCTGATGGGGTAAGGGTGGAAGTAGAGAAGACTGAGCCAGAGTCTTCTCAGCGGTGCCCAAGGAAAGGACAAAAAGAAATTGGCACAAAGGGAAATACATAAAACTCCATTGACACACAAGGAGGAAAAAAACACAAACAAACCTGCAAGGGTGATCAAATGCTGGAACATGTTGTCCTGAGAGGCTACAGAGTCTCTGTCCTTGGAGATATTCAAAACCCGACTAGACACGCTCCTCAGCAACATGCTTTAGTTGACCCTGCTCTTTGCAGTGTGGTTGAAACAGTAGTCTCTCCAGAGATCCCTTCCAACCTCAGCAATTCTATGCTCCTGCAGCTGTGAACAACTTTACACAGGAAAACCGCCACCGCCACCACTACTCAGACCTTGACATCCTATGAAGTTGAAAGACTGTCTAGAAGGTTTTTCACTTTGTGTGAAACAGTAACAATCAGGGCACCATTTCATCTTTTGTGGAACTAAATTTTCCACTTGAGTCTGGATCCAGTAACTGTTACAGCAGCTATGCCTACAAACCTTTGACTGGGGACCCACATCTCCATTATGTCAGTGAACCATATCTGTGGTTGAATCACACCTTTAATTTCAAGAAAGAGAAGAAAACATGGTTTTCTTGAATCTATGACAATGATTATTACACCTTGTATTTTGAAATAATGGAGGAATGAGATAGCTTCTCTCAGACTTAGGATGAAGCTAGCAGCTTCTTGCTTTCCTCAGATGGACTTACCCACCTAACAAGTATAGGAAGACCATAAGCTATACCATTTTGAGCAAAGCTCAACCTGGTGGACAGACTCTCACCAATGCTTATCCAGCTTGCAGATTTGATCTGGTAAGCAGAATTGTCAGTCAAATTCCTAAAAAGCCAAAGGGTTTAATGTACCTGTAAAGTTAACATTAGATGAGCTGGAATTCCAAGAATTTCAGAAGGTGCTCAAAAACAAATGTAGCAGTTTATTAAATTTTGGGTTTAGCCATAGTTATTAAATCTAGATCCAAGAGCTGTAGTTCAGGTGCCCATGTTTTAAAATGGAGTGAAGATCATCAGGTTTATGACTGTGTATCAAAGATGGTGGAAATGTAAAGATTTTATGAAAAGATTTATTCAATAACAACAAAACTTTTAGAAACCAAGTCCTAGTCAGACTGGGCAGAATTAAATGTGCATTGAAATGTGCAGATCATTATTTGACAAGTAATTTGGTGTATTAAATTACCTTCTTGCTGGAATAACAGGTGAGGAAACATAGTTTTTAGTCTTGTTCATTTACTTTGTTTACTTCCATGGAAGTTGGCTCCTGGAAAAAGTTTACAAAATTAATTGACACATTTGACAGAATTGCCCTCTCCACCAGCACTGTGTGCGTAGACTGTAACTCCATATGTTACAGAACAGATATTAACAAAACTGTTCACGTTTTTTTCCTTTACAAATTAGCATTATAGCGATCTCTGTTCTGAAAGTCTCTATAAGCACGTTTTGCATCTGTTTTACTGTGCGGGATTCTTCCAAAAGGTTCCAGGTCATTGAAGCAGGCATCAAAAACTTCATCCACAGCTTTTTCTGCCGTTTCTTTGCTAACTTTTCTAACAGCCAGAATGGAACGAATTGCTCTGTCTCGTACACAAGTCTAAAGTGGGAATTAGATAAAGAAAAATCTATTATTAGTATAAATAACTTTTTTCCAGATTTTGTCAAGTATTAGCTCATACTACATACACAATAATTTTGTATCACAGAAGAGTAAAACAATGCTTGTAATAAGCATTAAAGTACATTTTTGTTCCATCCTGTGTTAATGAAGTGTTTTAGTTTTCCATGTGCAAATAAGGCATCATAAGTAAAAGACATTCCTTAGAACAGGAATTAAAATACAGTTTGGCATTTGTTGTAGGTATCAAGTATTTTACAGCTTGACTTGGACACGAGAAAATATGTCAGAAAGAAACAGACATAAATACCAGTTAGTACTTTTCCAATTGAAATGCTATAAAACATAAAGGAATGACTCCTCCACTGGCCTTCATTTTAATACCTCTCTTTATGGCAACTTTTGCTTACACAGTTTGTCTACTAAAAGATAAAAAAAAAAAGATGTAAATATCCCCAGCTACAAGCTAACTGCCACTCTAACATGAGCAACTACTTGGGACTCAACCTGTAGTCTTCATTACTACTAAAAAAAATTAATTCCTGTAAGACTTAACACATATGGTTATTTAGAATGCTTGTCATTCTCCTTCCTCCAGTTTTCAAAGACTTTTCAGTGGGTAAGGTATTCCCACTAGATTTCCTGCAAATCCTGTTTTTTGTTTGGTTCTTATTAACCATCCATTGTCAGTAGTAATGCTTTACAATATCGCTAAGTATTCAGGAATTTCGCTCCAACAAAAATAAGAAGGTGGAAAAAAAGTTTATCATGAATCATTAAAGGTTATTAAAGGTTAATTAAGAGAAAGCAGCAAGTCCATGGCATCTACTTCTTTCTCTGATGTTTTCAGCTGTGAAGGCCGAGATCAAGTAGGTAAAGATGGCTCATAACAAATCAGTAGACTTTAACATCTACAGTCTTTACCTGATGGTGTCCTTTTAATCCAAATTTAAACCTGGCTATTTCATTCATCAGTGTACAGTCTCCACTGAGATTAGCAGCTCGAATCTGTTGAGGAAAAAAAAAAACGCCACATGATCAGAGAAACACACAGAAATACAAAGTCACAAAAGCTGTAACAAGTGTTTTTCTTCAATATCTTTCTGGCGACTGCTGGTTGAGAATATTCCCAGGGCCACTTCTACTTATTAAGTACCTATTACCCTTTATATCCACTCTCTCAGCCTCTATGAACTGCAAGGTATTACTATAGAACCTGTAAGTTTCTCCAGGGACCAAGTCTCACATATTCCCAAAGCTTAAATGAATGAGCAGAAGAGATCATATGTATACATGTGTGTATATGCATGCACTGCTAAAAGAACATGGAAAGTAATATTCTCCCCAATCTATATCAGAAGCTGATACAAGACTCAGGAAGAAAGGCAGATACCTTTCAAAGACTACAGCTGCAATACCCAAATGAGCAGTAATCCACCTGCTTTAGGAAAAGCCACATTTAAATGAGTACGTATGTTTTAGCTTGTTAACTCTGTTGTTCTGTGCATTGTAATTTTTTCCGTCTGCCAACTGTTCCACACCCTACCCCCTCAGTTAGGAAATAAAACTAAGACTAGATTTCCTATAATTAAGTACCAGAGTGAGAATAAATGCATGGAAAATATGAAGTGGAAGAATTAAAAATCTGGCAATAAAAATTGTAAACACCATATAATAAAATAAGTATCAAAAGACCTGAAGCAAACAAATAATCTCAACAAGAGCAAGAACAAACACAATCTTGTTTTATGTATTTACTTCTAATTTTATGTTTAAGGCTTACATGCTTTATTCTGCACCGTGTAAATGCTTAGGTTAAAAAAATAGTAGTGATAGTTAATAATTCTGAATTATTGTACTGGGTTTACGTGGCTAGATGTTGGCAGCGGTGGGCCTGCCGGGGTCGCTTCTGTGAGATGAGACAAGGGGCTGTCCCCATGTCGGACAGAGACAGTTTCAGCTGGCTCTAAAACAGACCCGCCACTGGTCAAAGCCGAGCCCATCAGTGGTGCCAGTGGTACCTCTGATGACATATTTAAGAAAGGATAAAAAACACTACATGGCAGCTGCGAGAGAGAGGAGTGAGAAAAACATGAGAGAAACAACCCCACAGACACCAAGATCAGTGAAGGAGGGGGAGGAGGTGCTCCAGCCACCAGAGCCCCTGCCACCTGCAGAGAAGACCATGGTGACACAGGTTGTCTCCCTGCAGCCTGTGAAGGAACACAGTGGAGCAAATATCCACACTGCAGTCCAAGGAAGACCCCACACCAGAGCAGATGGACGTGCTCTGAAAGAAGTTGCAGCCCATGGAAAGCCCACGCAGGAACAGGTTTCCTGGCAGGAACTGTGGCCCATGGGGGACTGATGCTAGAGCAGTCCATTCCTAAAAGACTGTACGCTGTGGAAAGGACTCAAGCTGGAGCAGGTCTTGAGGAACAGCAGCCCATAGGAAAAACATACATTGGAGCAGTTCATGAAGGACTGTATCCCACGGGAGGGACCTCAGACTGGAGCAAGGGAACAGCGCGAGGGGGAAGAAGCAGCAGAGAAAGTGTTATGAGCTGACTGCAGCCCCCATTCCCCATCCTCTTGTGCTGCTTCAGGGGGAAGGAGATAGAAGAGTCAGGAACGAAGGAGCGAAGTTGAGCCTGGGAAGAAGGGGAGGTGAGGGGGAAGGTATTTTTAGTTTTATTTCTCACTAACCTACTCTGTCATTAATAGGCAATAAATTAAATTAATCTGCCCCAAGTTGAGGGTATTTTGCCCATGACGGTAACTGGTGAGTGACCTCCATGTCCTTATCTTGATCCACGAGCTTTTTAATCTTATTTTTCCCCCCTGTCCTACTGAGAAGGGGGAGTCAAAGAATGGCTTGGTGGGTGCCTGGCAGCCAGCCAAGGTCAACCCCCCACAGTTATACAGAATGGCTTTACTGATACTACATAAGGTCACTTCATTAAGTTTTACCCATAAAAAGATAAAGATAATACATGACTGTGAGTCTCTTCCACAACAAATACGAATTCAATTAATGAATTAAAATTCATTTTTATGAAATCTGATTTGTTCCGTACCAAACTCATCATTTTGGTTCTCTCACATACTGTCTATAGGTGAAACCTGTGTACATCTTAAGTCTGGAATCAAACATGTTCTCATTAAAAACAAACACACACAACAAAAAACCCACAACCAAAAAAAAAACCAAAACCAAAGACACTGTAACATTTTTATACCATTTTATATATTTTTAAAAAACAGTCAAAAAGCCACCTAATTCACACAGTCACAGGAATGTACTTCCATAATATTAATCATAAGGGTAAGTTTTTCGGTGGTCAAATGATACGGATTACATCACAAATCAACTAAAAGCATGTGAATACACACAAGTCATGTATACAACAGGAATCTTTACTAGCCTGCGCTCAGTTTAATTTCACCTCCTAATGCATCAATTTTTAGGGCCTTTCAAGCAGCAAATTCCTATGTCCTCTGAAATGGACATGGAATCATAACTGAAGTGTACTATTAGCAACATCACATTAATCAAAAAATGTATGTTGTGGGAAAAGACAAGTTTGTTGTTAACCAAAAAAAAATCTAAACAAAAATAAGGTTACCATACTACTGTGATAACTACCCAACACACCAAGATTTGTAGGGGAGAAAGAGAACCCTATAAACATTTGATTAATGTGTGAATGTGTTTTCATCTCTAACTACTCTCATTTGTTAATAACCACTTCTTGTTATGGTTACACTCACAGTGATCACATTCTACTTTGTGTGACACTGACTCATTAACATATGTGAAAACTAAATATTTGTTTTCTGAATGAAACTGTTTAGGTTGTCTTGACAGAAAGGACAAAATGTATTAACAGGATCAAACCAAATGAAGTCTGTGTAACAGCATGCCTGTTTAAACATGAAACATCCCTAATAACCAGCAGTAATTAATATAATGACAACATTTGAAGCATTTTAACTTACCTCTGAACATGCTAAGTGTTTGACATTTTTAAACCAGTCAACATGTGCACGGCAGTGATCAAAAGCATGAATCAATTCATGTGTGACCACCCGGTTCATATGGGATTGGTGGCGAATGTTGTTCTGACACAGAACAATCTGTAGAAGAAAAAAAATATAGGTAGTCTTTGCACCAAGTCTCAACACCTCCCTTACTTCTCAGAGAACCAGCACGCACCACCTACAGCATTTAGGCCCTTTAGATCAGTGTTTTTCAACATTAACAGCCTTATCATTCTGCAGTGTACCCGTTCCAATACCATGGAACATCTTTCATTTATCTTGTTTTCATGACTTTAACTCAGATATCAGCATTAGTAGATTTAATCCTAGTAAAAAACACTAAAAAAACCCCATAGTCCTTTGAAAGAGGACAATGTCCAGCGCCTACCTGAGATGTGGCAGAATCAAAACCTCCACTGACACAGCCATCACAGTTTTCACAAGAAAAGTGCCGGTCATTGAAGACAGTGCTGAAAAGCCCAAACAAAATTATAGGGAAGAATTTGAAAAAGACCAGTAACTCCATATAACAGTGATGTTACTACACAGCACAAGATGAATTAGTTTACATACCAACCAGACTGCTTCATAGCCTCAAGAAGAAGTTGAGCATATGGATCTAGAAAAACATTGCTGCAATCAATTTCTCTAGACAAAAGTTTTGAAAGTCATCTATAATCAAAATATAAAGACAGTCAAGGAAAAAAAAAGGAAAAGGAAAAGCATATGCAAATTCATACTTTGCAGTATTTAACCCTAATGCAATGCAATTAGCTCAGGCTATGGGAAGGGATATAGAATCATGATATACACAAAGCTATTCAGGAGCCAAGTAACTTCTGCCGTTATTTTATTAGTAGTAGACATAGAGCGGCATATAGTAACCATTGTTTTCTGTAACATTCACAGTCAACATTACATAGTGAAAAGGGCACAAATTAACCAGAAATCAACAAATCCTCTCAAATTTTCAAGAGAAAGAAGTACAGAAGGACCTTCTGATAGGAAAAAAAAAAACCCACACAACCACCTTTGAAATTATATTTTCTTTGTCTTAACCAAAATCAGTGCGTTCATCAAGCAGCAGCCCCATCCCGCCAACAGCTCGGGCCCCGTCCGGCCACGCCGGGGCGGGGGAGGTGGGGGGGCGGGAGGCAGCGGTAGCGGAAAGAGAACAGCTCCCGCCCCAAGACCCTGCGGCCCGAGGTCACCACCGCAAGCCGCAGCAGGCCGTACCAGCGGGGGACACGGACGTCGCCAGTTTTACCCAGGGCACCCTCCGCTGCACCAGGGCCAGGGCCGGGCCCGGGCGCGGGCCCGGGCCCGCGCCCGCCGGGGGATGGGGAAGCGCTTACTCGTGTCCAGGGTCATCCTCAGCATCAGCTGGCACCTGTTGTGGAAGGTGAAGAGGCTACGGACCAAGAAGCTCTGCGGCTTCTTGTTCCGGTCCGGGAAGAGCCGGTAGCCGAAGTCATCCTCCTCCTCCTTCTCCTTCTCCCTCTCCTCGGCCGCCGGCGACGAGGCAGCCTCCCCTTGCTCCATGGCCGACCCCTACCCTTCCCCGCGCCTGCCGGCCACCGTCCCCGGCGGCAGGGCAAAGGGCAAGAGGCACGGCAGCGCCAATCACCGGCTCAGCTCCCCGCCACGTGAGGCGGAGGGGGCGTGGCCAGGCAACGCGGAGGGCCGCGGACCGCGGGCCGGGAGACGAAGGGCGGTGGAGCGCGGGCGCATGCGCTGTCTGCCCTTGCCGCTCCCTCTGCCCCTGCTGCTGCGGGGCCGCCGGGGCGCGGGGACCCTCCCGCTGCGGGGCTGCGGGGCCGCACTGCATTCTGGGAGGAGGCTCGGCCGCGCGGGGCGGGCGTCCGGCGGCGGCAGAAGGAGGCGGGACCCGGTGCAGGTGAGACCGCGGCGGGCCGGGCCGGGCCGGGCGAGGTGTGCGGTGTCCGGCTGGCCCCGGCCCGGCCCGGCCCCGCCTCCCCGTGGCCTACAGGCGGTCTGGCCCCGCGGGGTGGGGAGGCGAGGGGGAGCCCGCCCTGAAGGGCCTGGTTTGTAACCCTGAGGCGGTGGAGAGGCGGGGGTTGAAACTTAAACGGGCTGGCTTTGCCTCGGGGACCTCTTCGGCGGGAGCCCGGGCGGCCTGCGATGCGGCCTCGGGGCCGGCGTGGGGCTCGCTCCCGGGGCGGGCCTGCGGTGCCGCTGGGTGCTAGTCTGCTCTGCTAGCTGTCGGCCAGGCCTCCGGGGAAATGCGGCTGCTCCCCCGTGGAGTCGCTCGGACGAGGCAGCGCTCGGGTGTTGGGTAAAAGCAGGGAAGGTCCTAGTGTTGAGACTCAAATAAAACTGCCTTAAGGGGTGTAAGAGCCGCACTGCAAAGGAGTCCGCCGTCAACGTGTGGGTTAAGGTCGTTGCTAAGCTGTATGCAGCAAGCAGCGTTGGGCTGGTGGGTAACAGCAGCAGGCTTACGTTACAGGCTTGTGCAAGACGCTTTAGAATGGCAGAAAACAAAGAGCTAGATTTAATATTCGATTTTCACGTGTATAAGAGTATTATTTTAGTCAGTGATAACAAGAAGAAAAGTTTGATGGTTCACAATGTAGTTTCTTGCATCTTTGTTCTAGCTACCGTTGGCTGGGGCATACTAGGCTGTATGGAATATTTGGTGTGGCCGTGCCCAGGTTTTGTAAAATTAACTGGCTGAATATTGCAGAGACAGTTCAGTATAAGGCAACAGTTGTAGGTGGAAAAAAATCTAAAAAGCACCTGAACTGGAAATATGATGAAAAATACCCATTTTTTGGCTTCACCTAAAGTTTCTTTCCAGTTAGCTTCAAATAGACCGAATACTTAGAAGATTTTAGGAAAAAATATATTGCTAGGTGTAAGCATGTTACTACCTAGGTATAGGAGGCAACTAGGGAGAAACACAACTGGTGTATCAGGGTGTCTACACAGCTCCTTACTCCTGAGGATGAAAAAACACCTCTGCTTTGGTAGCATTAGTTCACTAGTAATCATGCAGTGTGGTTTTTCCATCTTTTCTGAGACTCTTGTCCATAATTATGGACAGCACACTATTGCAGAAGTCAATAGCTTCATTTGGCCCATAATTTTTTATATTTCTATGCTATTAGGTTATTGTCTTACTGGATGTTAAATAAAAAATCTGGTCCTCTTTATCCCTTAAAAATTTTATGTGTACTGTTTCTATAAATAGCTTATTTATCCTTATGTGAAAATTTTAACTGATCCTGAAGCTTTCAGTCAAGAGGTTATAGTTATCAACCATTCATAGCTTTCTTTGTCTAAGTTTGTATTTAGTTCGTCGTGAGATACTTAATCATGATTGTTTTCAAAATATGTTTGCCTCATCTCCAACTTTTTGTGCTATGGACTGTACAAATGGGTTTTTTTTCTGAATTGTAACCAAGATTTTTTTTTTTTTTTAAGGTTACTTTTTACTCATGACTTGGTATTTCTTTGACAATAAAATGTCTTTCACTTAAGACACTAAAATTAAGAAAATTTGTAAAGACTATTAAGTATTAATAATTATTAAACAGTATTTTAGGGACTTGGAGGGCTACAGATGTGTACAAAGAGCACATTCAAAGAATATTCTGGACTTGTAATTCACTAGACTTCATAATAAAACGCCTAGTGTTTACTTGTTCATGTGCTAAAAATGTGTGCATATTTAAGCGTACTGACTTGTAGAGGCCAAAAGTGCTTTTGGGGTTTGGTTTGTTAGATGTCTTGTTTCTGTTCAGATGTAAGGCAGCATGTATATCTTAATTGTTTTTTTTAGTTAAAACTTAAATGCTAACATGTTGAAGCTTTCTACATTCTGTCATCTGGGAAACACTGCAGAAATTGCTTTAGACTAAGATCACCTTGTTATCACTTTCAGGACTTTCATTGACTTGTTTGGCCCTTTACCTTAAACTTAGTTAGGAAAGCATGACTTGTTTGTTATGATATACTTTGTTTTATCTGAATGACATGGCTTCCCTTCATTTTTTCAAAGACATTTACACTGGGTTTCTTCTTACTCTATTAGTATTTTATGTTCCTACTATGCTATTGGGAAGCCTGTCTTGTATGTAAGTCAGACTTCTTCATTTTGAAGTAGCTAGCTTCCTTCAGTACATACTTTCAAGTTCTCTTTAGAAAGCTTTTTCCTTGAAAATTTCCTTGGCAGATTACAATGAGTGCACCAAATAAAGCACTAGAACTACAGCTGCAAATGAAGCAAAATGCTGAAGAGCTTCAGGATTTTATGAGAGAATTGGAGAGCTGGGAAAAAGATATTAAGGAAGTGGATTCTGAACTAAGGAAACAGAGTGGTGTCCCAGAAGAGGTAAAAATCACAAGTCCAGTGTCAATATTAACTCAGCTATTCATGATGTGATCGTGTTTATAATAATTGCTTTTTGCTTACAAAATTACATGTGTTGACTTGAAAGATCTGAATAGAAGGTGTGAGCTAACCCTGCTGACTTGTTCCTCATCTGAAGCAGACCAAAGATTACTCTGTAAACTGTTCCACTAAGAGTCCTGTGGAGCCGTACCATCTAGAGGTGATGGGGCCAGTAAATTTTTAATTCGTTCCAGGTAGATCTGGGAGAATATTTCTGTCTGCAGTATCAGTATTACTTATTTATTGCTTACTTTTAACATATTGAAGTTATTCTTCAGCAATGCTCTGCAGAGAGTTGTCTTCTAAAACTTAACTTTGTATCATACATGTAATATTTGCTATTATTATGCATTGAAAGATTTATACTTGCTGTCCTTAGTGGTTTTGTAGAGTTCCTGAGAAGAGCTTGCTGGATGGATTTCTAAAATAAAACTAGGCAGTAGATAGGTACTATATCTAGATATAGGTACTATGGATTCTTCAATACAAGTGATTTTCACACATCTGTTTTATAATAAATCGCTTACTTCAATTTAGAATTTGCCACCAATTCGAAACAAGGCTTTTAAGAAAAAGAAGAAAAGCAAAAGTAAAGTCCCTTCTAAGGTAACCACTGAGGAAAACAAGAAAAACAAGATCAAGTCTTATGATTATGAAGCATGGGGAAAGCTTGATGTGGTGAGTCAGCATATTTGCTTGTTAACTGAGTCTTGTCCCCAGTTGATTCTGTTTTAAGTAAGATTTTGTTATAGTGCTGAGAGTTCAGTCCACAGTCAGTATCTTACTGTGCTGGGTACTGTATGAACATAGAAAGTAGCTTTCTTCCAAAAAGATTATGTGTTTAAAATTTGGAATATTGAGAAATAAGTTTTGTATTGACTGTGCTTTCATCCAGCAGATTGAATTTGACTTTAAGGATTAAAAAAAATGGCTTGATGATAGGTCTATTATAAGGTCATTATTCTAGTACAATATGAGACTAAACACAGTTGGCAGTATTAGAGGATAGATCTCTCACTTTTGAAGTGTGGAATACTCCTTAGTAAAGAGGACTTAAGCAGTAGAGATTTTTAAAAACACACTACTAATTCTCCTAAAGTCTTACTTGTTTTATTTTGCATTGTTAAATTATAATGAAGGTAATAGTTTATTTTATCTGATTTCAGGATAAAATACTTGAAGAACTTGATAAAGAAGATAGTACTCATGATTCTGTGTCTCCTGAATCAGACTCTGAAGAAGATGGAATTCGTATAGATGCAGAAAAGGCTCTGGCAGAGAAGGAAAAGGTTATAGCACTATAAATGTTTATTATTTGCAAAGTAGCGATTTAGACATAGGAGCATTTGTAGTTTCTTTGAAAAGGTTGTCCACTGAGACCACAGTTCTGGTGGAAAAATTGCCCGTTTGGAATTTTTTAGGTCTGTTTTTCTGCCTGTTATTCCAAAATAGAAAATTCTCACTGCATTTCTGGTTTTTGTCATCACTGATTGCAGCAAAGCCTGTCAGACTCTGCTTAATGTACACTTACGATGATTAACATATTGGTGTTTTTTTGCTTTGAGAAGTGAGATCACGGCATAGAATTGCCATATGGATCAAACTGGTGTTTACCTGAACACAAGGTCTGAATGCCCCAAACTAAATCCCTAAGAATTTAAGATTAGTCCCTTTATGTATTCCCTGTACATCTGGGAATGATGGGTGAACTTGTATGTCTTCCTTGCCTTGGTAATGGCAAGTTGGTGCCAGTTCAGTTTTACCTTATTTTGCAAGTAGAATACAGCAAGACCTATCTCATGCTTCATTGCCATGTGAGATAGATAGGCTAAGTTGTACAGCAACTTCTGTGGTTCTGAGAAACTTCTTTGTTTACAAACAATCACCTAACACCATCTGTCAGTCCATACTTCAGTAGAGTTTCTTCGTTTTTGTTTTTTTTTTTAATTGTCTGCATGTGTGCCATCTGTGTTCTTTCCCTGCTGCTGTGGAAATTCCTTTATGTATAATCTGCAGTCTACACTGAGAAATTGAGATGTCTTTGACCATTATCGTCTTGGCTGCAGTGAAGCAGTTGAGGGCACATGAGATAAAAGTTGTGTCCCAAAGGAGTCAGAAACGGGAATATTTACCTCAGAAAACAAAGATGCCAAATCTAGTTACTAAAAACTCAAAAAACCATCAGTAATTCTGTATGGCAATTTAAGCAGCTATGTATATGCTTGTTATACATTTCTGGAAATGACCTACAGATATTGAAAATCAGTATATAATAAAACCATGTTATTGCATAAATCATGAGAAGTATTTAATATGGGATACTTAGAATAGTTACAAGAAATGTTTCACAGTAAAGCAGTACTTTGTCAGAAATGTTAAACAAAAATGTTCGAGCATTCTAAAATACAAACTTTGAATTTTTTCACTAAAAATTAGTAATGTGTCTGTCAATGTACAGTAATTTTGCTAAAAAGACTTTTTTTATATTACCAGGGTAATAACTACTTTAAACAAGGGAACTTTGATGAAGCTATAAAATGCTACACTAGAGGGATGCATTCTGATCCATACAATCCAGTATTGCCCACAAACAGAGCATCAGCTTTTTATAGAATGAAAAAGTAAGACTTGTATTGTTAAATCAGTAATATTTTTTTTCTTTGAAATGCTACCTTCAGATTTTTTGTCTGGTTTTAAGTCTTGTTTATTTTAGTGATACAGTCTATGTAAGACTGCTGTTGCAACCTGCTTTGCAGTTTCAAAGTAAAATAGGAATCACCAGGATAAGGAATCTGGTAGTCTCTCTGATCTTTTTTTCCTCTGCTTTCATGCTAGAAGTTCACCATCTTCTGTGTTACAGTGTAAGACTTCAAAAAAAGAAAAAAGAGAAAGAGAAAGTTCACTATCTAATTTGCCTTTCAGATTCAGTGAGCTCTATTTCTAAGGCTTTAATTTGTTTTGGGGGAAGAAAGGGTCCAGGGGAGTTGATTATTCTTTCTGTTGCAGTAGAGATTGTTGACCTCTGTTTTCCTTTTCTGTTTTGATGTATTCTGAATCTAGAGATGCTTAAATACTTCTTCTGTGCCCCTTCTGAAGCATGTAGGATTTCCACTTTAGAGAAAACCTGTAAAGCTTCAGAGTAAGCTAAATTGCTGAAGTTTTGGGTTTTGTTACCTTGATGTGTCCAAACTAACTCATTCATATTTTTGATAGGTTTTCTG
>VYZW01041133.1:7454-19312 GCA_013401315.1 Balaeniceps rex | reverse complement strand
GTATCTGATGATGGGACTGATTCATCTGATGTACAGTTCTCATTAAAAAAAAAAAAAAGTGTGCCAGGTTAGACTAGCACTGATGCAGGTACCCAGTACTGATGAAGTTTTACCATGTTTATTACAAACAATTAAAATGCAGAAATTCTCCAAAACCCCAATATTTGTACAGTTTACTATTATTTGAATTCTCTAGCAATCTTTATAGAGGTTACTTAATTATTTCAATTAACATTAACCCTTAGAAGCTGTATGCTTAATGTGTAGATTTCCTGATTTTTATGGAAGCCATTGAATTACACAATATTTTGATTTTTGTACTTAGGAAGAAGAAACCAGGTATTGGTAGAGGTGGAAAACCTTGAGGTGTGTAGTAGACTGCTAAAAATGATAACAATATTTGGAGAACATTCTAATATATATTAGCAAGAATAAAAGTAGGACTTATTTTGCAGTGTCTGAAACTGAGTTAGCTGTGCCAAAACCCATTCAGTTATCTGTAAACAATATTTAATACCATCTGACATATTCACTGTCACTCCATGCTCTGTGAATCAAATATAAAATTATGTGCAAAAAAAACCCCTATAAACTTATTTTGTCACAAGTAAGCTAGGAATTTTGAAGATGGTCAGCTCCACTTGTCAACAAGAATAAGCAAGAAGAAAAATAATGGCTTAGACTAACAGAGGAACAAGTCAGGAAGGCCTTCAATTTGAAAGGGCTGCCTCCCAGAAGAGGAGTTTGCAGTGCATGATTAACTCCCTTATAGTTTCTCCAGAATTTGTTGGATTTCTTGCAGTTAAAAATAGGGACATCCAGCTTTAAGAATAAAATTTGAACACTCAGGAGTAGCTAGGCTTAGTATTCTGAGTAGTGTCAATAAATACCTGAAGGTTATTTTCCAAAGTTGAATTGGAATCAAGTTTTGTGCTTCAAATGTCTCTTAAAATTTAGGCATAATTTCGTCTGAGATTGTGACTCAGGCCTACACCTTTGGATTTTATATGCGAGCTTGGAAATTTGTAAAATTGTTAAGTTGTATCCCTCCATCTGCAAACTGATGGCAATTGAAAATGATCACCACAGTGTGTCACCACAGCTAACACTACATTGCAATCAGATTCACTTGAGCATTTCTCTACAAGTCAGATCGCTTAATTTTTCTTTTGGCCATTGATCTTTTACAGCACCTGCAGCTTTTTGTTTTTCCTCCAAAGATCATCATTTTACTTTGAAGTCTACTGACTGTGATATGTCTAACCCAATCCTGTAGAGGCAAGGAACTGAATAATTACTTCATGAGTGCCATATTAAAAGCATCCAAAGACTGTTTAGGCTGCTCATTAAAGTCATTGGAAATTTGGCTGGGCAAGAGCTCCCTGCTTTGGTCATGCAATAAGGGGGGGAAAGTGCTCCAAAGATCGTTATTTTCTAATTATTTCTGTTGTGGTACCACAAAAGGATTTGATTAGCACCCTTATGTGCTTAAAAATTAAAGAAAGATGCCACACATCAGCACCCCCGCCACCCCCCTGTGTTTGTTCCCCAAAGTCTTAACTCCCAGTTTTCAAAGGGAAATAAGGTAGCAGAGGACAAAAAGCAGAACAGATAATAAAGTTTGCCTTTAAGATTGAAATTATTAGAGTTGAAATTAAAATTATGTTCAAAATAGAGGTATAGTTAGGATAACATTTTCAAAGCTCAGTTATGTGTAATACCCCTCACTGCCTGTTGTTGTAGCAAAGAGTAAAATCCTGTGGCCTCTGAAGTTATCAGGTTTTTGAGACTGGATGAGGGCTCCAAGTTTGTTTGTTTTTTTTTGTTTTTTTTTTTTTTTGTAAACTGACAAATTTGATCTTATTGCATACTACCAAAACAGAGTAAATGTCCCGACTCCAGACTGCAATGTAGCAAACATATAGGAACAGACAAGCACATGTGCATTCACACCTGGAATAAGAAATCTGCTGGGCTGGGAGTGCTACCTTGTCAGATAGGAGGAGAAGACACTCAAACCCACTGGCTCAAGCCTTTGACCAGCACTGGACTATGAAAGTCAAAATAGAGAGAAAATCTTCATTTCTGTCCTTTCTTCTTCCTTTGACAGAAAGAATTTTGCATTTACCTTTAAGACTAGGCAGTCTGAATTTGTTTCAAAATGATGTAAAATATCAAGCTTCATTTCGTAAATATATTTCTAAAAACAGACTGGAAATTAGTTGCTTGCATGTTATGCTCTGTGACTGTACTTAGAATTGGGGTGGTTCTCCTTTAAATAACCATTCAGAAGCACCAAAATCCAGGCAGTTGCGTATCAATTAGCAGGGTGCATTTCTTAGTGTGAGCTGCCTGGAAATGCAAAATGACAAATCTGAGCATTAAGCTTTCTACTATCATTTTGCTTTCCTACCTCTAACTAAAAATCAGCTTAATTGTGACTTACAGTGTAAGAAGTTGGTGCATTTCTGCAGATCCGTGATAAGATATTTTTCTCTAGTAAGAAATGCAGTTAGACTCTGCATTCTGAATCTGTCCCTCCCAGGCCCTAGATGCATTAGTATTCCACTGGCAGCTGCCTGTAGGTAGGAATATTGTTTTTGTCCATAACCAGAGGGAACAATCAGACTAAGCCGTTCCCCGGCTATAAACCAGCCAAAGTAATTGGGTTTAATTTTAATTTTTGTAATAGCTTTAAATTAATAGGAGCAGCTGCTGCCACAGTGTGTGGGTGTCCTTTTCCAGAAGGCATAGAACAAAAACGGGAAAGAGTAAACAATAGTGCGTCTAGGACACAAAGGTTAATTCAAGAACTGAGCAATGTCTTTTCGTTATCAAAAACTCAGTTGGTGATATCTAGCACTGTGTCTCTTTTCTTTCTTTTTCTTTCCCTTTTTTTTTTTTTCCTTTAATTCCCTGATAAGATCTCAATCTGATTAGGCTCCTGTGTGTAAGATGTGTTGTTGGTATCTAAACACTAACTCTCTTTCTCTATATGACTCACAAATAGATTAGCAGTGACAAAGTGCTAGGAGAGATAAAAATAGATTAGCAGTGACAGGAGTACTATTATAATTATTTTTGGAAGATATGGTTTGAATTAAGAGTTTGGGCACTTTCTGCCCTGAGAGGGTGAATTTAAACCTAGGAACTGAGGATGGTTTCTGCTGTTGTGTCAGACACCAGATAGTGAAATGTCAATACCAGATGTCCTAGAAATCAAGATTAGCCATAATAGCCAAATGCAGCCATAAAATGATGTGTCAAAGTGGATAATAAAACAGATGCTTAGCTTCTATAATGAAGGGGAAAGGGAATGAAATATCAAAAGTGCCTTTAATACATTAACAAAGTTGTCTTCAACTTGCTTAAAAGTAGAAAGTTATTGAACCAAGGAGAACTATGTGTCATTTAAACATTAACTATCAGCAGATGAATTTCAATTAGCATTAGCCTTTCTAAAATCCTGAATTTCCTCCTATTGGTCTCATTTTACATGAAATTTTTATAGCATAAAGTGAGGCTTGTCCTTTATTATTTCTCCCATGCTAATTTGGAAACAAATAAAGTTCAACAACTCAGCAACATACTGTTTAAACTTGCATTACCGTTTGAGGACTGGGAGCTAGAATACATTTACCCACTGCCATATCATCTGCTTGATTTGAGATCAAATGAGGGATGTCCTATAGCACTCCAGAGTAAGGGCAAATGATAGAAATATGTTAAGATACTGGAGAACCCTATTAGGTTAGGCTACTGCATGCAGACGGCTGGTGGCATTTTTCCCCTACTGATACTTTTTAAAAAAATAAAAAGAACTGTTTTTCTGTCCTTCATATTTGTGGCTTAAAAATAATTTTCAGATCTTAGTGATAAGCAAGTGTCTTATTTAACCAAAAATGCTGAAGTAAATTCTTGAAGCCCTGAATGTTCAAGAACCAGGGCAATAAAAGGGGCAAATAAATTGTTATTTCAAGTCTAATTAACTGCATCACTGGCTCTTTATTGTACTTTTTCAAGAACATCTCAATTCCTTTCTGTTTCTCTTTGTAGCTCCTGAGTCTTGCTGATCAGACTCTGTAACTGCTGCTAACTGGCAAACACGTACTTCTGCATAATGAGAGGGTTTTGTCCTCTCTTTCATATTAGCAATGAAAGGCCAAAACTGATGCTCTGCAGTAGACCAGCTTCTCGGAACTATTACAGAGAGGCACATTACTACTGCTATGTCTGTAAATCTTATTATGTTTTCCCTCACCATCATCCCAGTTTAGTGGAGATGTGCTCCAATCGTTAGATGAGACCTGTTTATAATGTTGTGTAATTGAATCAGTTAGAGTCTGCAGAACCATAGTGTTCTGTTGCCAAACATGACTGGTAAGTTAGTTACATCAAATTACAAGTGCGTGGCATGAGTAGAGAATCTCCTGTCTAAATAAAGCTAGAAAATCATCTGTGAAATGAAGAAGGAGTACAAACAGAAATATTGAACATCTCTTGTCCATAGAACAAGTGTTTGACCCACCCCTGAAATGTTACTCATTTCTGTTGAGAAATAACAGAATAATTGAAGTTGGGTGAAAGATGTCAGGCAGACATTTGTTTTTCCTTAAACAGATACCAGCTTGATAACAATGACATAAATGTCTCTATTATAATTATTTACCATCATGTATATTCATTTTTATCTTGTCAGCACTATAAGCCAGAACTCTCGAGGAGGGCAGCAATCCAATTTGGAACAGGACCAAACACTGTTTTCTCCTTTGCTTTCTAATTTAGGACCAGGTTATTTTCCATACCTGAAGTTTTTTGTTTGGGTTTTGTTTTTTTTTTTTCACCTCAAGAATTTATCTTTTCCTCCATTTATTGGCTAGGTGTTGATATATTCCCTGACTATTAAGGATAATAAAAACATAAAGATGTCCTGAATTTTGGTAACAGTTCCATCAATGTTGCCTTATACTGACATTTGTCCACTAATTATGCCTCGCCTCTGTGATGGTGAATTAGGCCTGGATGAAAGGATGTAGCCACACTCCAGCCAGAGGTTTGGCTGAAGCCTGTGTAGTGGTATGAGACTGCACCAGCTTGACGGCGAAGTAGAGGGTAGTTTAACTGCCTGTGCATCCTTTTCACTTCTTGGGAGTGGGTTTCTCTGATTGTGTGATACTCTCCCTTGCTATGGTGACTGCCAGCTTGGGCACCTGGAGTAGAGCTGCAGTCCTTGTGGCGACTGGAGCACCAGCACAGTGGCTGTGCTGTGCGTGGGCCCCTGGTGTGGACATTGTCTGCATGAGTGCTCCGAAATGCAGGCTCTGGGATCTGCTCGCCAGTTCCTGAGCTTGAGCTGTTCAAGCTGTTACATTTCATTTGCTTAAGAGGCAATTTGAATCTCACGTAGCCTTTTTGTTCAGATTTCTTATGTCAATGTATATGTATCTCAATGTGTATATATACATGTTGTTTGTGTTTTTTAGGCAAAGAATACCCTCTAAAAATGTGTATTACTATCGCTGCCCAGACCACAGGAAGAACTATGTCATGTCATTTGCTTTTTGCTTTGACCGAGAGGATGACACTTACCAATTTGCTTACTGCTACCCCTACACCTATACTCGCCTTCAGCACTATCTTGACAACCTACAAAGGAGGAACATGGACTACTTTTGCAGAGAATTGCTAGGACTCAGCGTGGTAAGTAATAGGCATGCTTGCCAACTAGCAGGCTTCATTATGAATGTCTACCCTTAAATGCTTATAGACTATAATTCATCATCCCTACTAAAGTACACACATGCACATATTTGTTTTACTGCTATCAATGACCACGAGGTAGTGTACCTGCATGGTGAAATATAGACAAATGCTAATTTAATTTCACATCAAATATTTCCTTTGTGATATGCAAGGCAATGCTAAATTCCTATGTAGGATCAATTAACCTCTAAAGACATTAAAAGATGAAACTGAAACAGCTTTATTGAAGAAAAGTGATTTTTAGAGTACTCTGTCCATTTGTCTTTCTGGAAGACATTTCTGTTCAGAAGAAAATATGTGTCTTTGGAACTAGAGTATAGCTTTTCTTGGTAAAAGACGGCAAAACATACACAAACTACCTATTTTATTTACTCTTAAAATGTCTGCTTTGGCGATTTGAAATTAAAAGGAGTTTAGTGGTCTCAGTATAGATCCTAGTGACCACGTGAAAATGAAACGTGATAGTTCTTCTGGTACAGGAAGAAGGGTTAATGGTAAGGCTGAACTTCTGCTCACTTTGCTATAACCTTTCTCTGAAATGTTGCCTGTCCTGAGGATTTGGAAAGCATGACTCAGCCACTCCCATATCAACTCAGAGATCATCAGAATAAAAAATAATAGCTGAAATCTTGGGTTCTTTTTTCCTTTTGTGTTCTCAGACTTTATAGTGCACTTGTCCCACATTCTTAATCTTTTCTCTGAGATTTGATTTGCTCTAAACTTGTAGTGTGTGTGTATGTGTCAGAAAAAGAAAGCTGCAATTCCTATGAAGGCTGCTGATCCCAGCAGCTGGGGCTTTAAAAAGAATCAGAGCATATATTGTGAAAATCAGAATGAAATCATATGTATAGCCTGCACTGGAATAAATAAAAGGCTTCCAGCATTAGAGCAGGCTGTTGAGATCCCTATGGTGGCATAAAACTTGGAGGAAAAAAATTAACTTACGGAGAAGAGTAAAAACAGAGTTAACAAAAGAAAGCATTTTTTAACCCTTTTGTCAGTTAAGTACAGTTCTTGTTCTAAAGATGACTATTACATATCCCTGAACTGGTATTAATTATTAATCATTCCAATTAGAGGGACAAACAATTATAAGGGAAAGGGATATTAAAAAATAGAAAAGTGAAATCTTCAGAGGGTGGGAGGAAGGAGCACTATCATTTTAATGTGTGTAGGGTTTTAATTATTAATCTTAGAGGACAGAGCTGTCATTAATTCTATAATGAAACTGAATTTGTTTCCTTTCACTCTGAAAATAGTGTATAAACAGTTGTATTTGCATATTCATCAAACCCCTGATCTGACTGATTAAAATACTGAGATAGAAGGATTTGTCTTTTATCTGCATTTTGACAGACAGAGCTATACTCTTAAATCTTGTTAACATTGTGTTACCAGTAGTTGCTAAATATTATTTTTCATATTTCAGCAAACTAAACAAACAGATGTCATTCAAAATGTGGCAGGAAATGTGCTGTGTATAAGTCCTGATTTTATATCTATATGTACACACACAGTATGTTTTGCAGAAATTGATATGGTAACATTTTGTAGCTCACCATGCTGATCTGTATAAAAAGCTTCTGAATCAGGCTCATGCTGTAATCTTTATAAGTAACATTACAATCTCAGAGCATTTCTGGCTTTTCTCCACACACAACTGTCCTAGAACAGCTTGGTAATTTAATGTCTTTGCTGAGCTTGAATAGACAATTTCCATAAGTTCGCTGCGAGTTAAATATTTTAACATAGAGCTTTGTTGCTATCATACATCTTTAAATGGTGAAAAACAGGATCCTTCAGTCTTCACTGCACAGTGCTTCATCAAAGCAGAAGCTGGCTGTACTTTAGAGAATTGCGTGCCATGTAGGATAGATTTAGAGCTAAGAAAGCGAGCTTCGTCCCTGCTCTGGCCCCTTATGTAAGATAAGAGGAATCAGATTGGCATAATAAGAGACCCTTAAAAGCTCTATTCCTGGCAAAGGGACGATACCCCCGGTAGCACATGGTGAAAGGTAACTTAAAGATGCCGTCTGAGGACAAACTCTGAGTTCCTCATGCTGGGCACGGGGCTGAAGCAGGGTAGCATGTTGGGGGAAGGCTGCGGCATATCTGTCGAGCTGCCATGTAGCCACTGATGCACTCTGCTTCATTCCAGGGGAATTTTACAGCTCCCTGCAGTAGTTTGTGATTGTGAGGATGGAGAATGGTTTGAAACAATTTCAGTTCTCCTGGATTATGAAGTTTTGAACTGTGCCTCTTGGACACAGCAGAATATTGCCACAGATCTTTGTTTTTTTTTATTTTTCTTTGTCATGTAACAGCAAAATGCAAGTCACAAGAAACCATGCTTAGATGATTACTCCTGAAGGCTTTCTGAGTGCACATTTTGCTGCATGTAATGTTTTCAAGGCAATCTAATTTCTAATCTAATTTCATATTTTCTCTAAAGAAAGTACTATGCCTCCATTAACTCCTTGAATACTTTCATTAATTCTATGAAAATTGAAAGTGAAATATCAGTATGGGACATGTAATTGTCATTAGGATGCAGAATGGCAAAGTGGTTCAGAGCCAAATGGCAAAGATTCCCATTGCCAGTGTGAATGGGTAACTTAGCTGTTCTTTTTCTGACCTTTTGATGTTTATATTCTTTACTTCAGGGAGCTATCCCAAAGTCTAGATGTGCCAAATGGTCTTGAAAATAGTCTCTCCTGCAAGCTAGCTATGATGGTCACCAAGGTATCATTTAAACTGCCATTTTCATTCTGCTATTGTTGGCCTTAGGTAACTTCACGCTTTCTACGGTTTGTCCCAACAGATTATAAATTCAAAATCTGTGAGCATTTTTTAAAATTGTGAAATTAGTTTTTTGCGTATTATTGGTGTCTGTCACCTCAGCATATATTATGCAATATCGTACAGCATAATATAATGAAAAATAATTTTCATATTTTTGTGAAAATATAAGCACAGGCTCAATTTATATTTACAGTAGCTATTTTATGATACTCATGCAGTTTCATGTGCTGTGACAGTTATGTGTAGCATTATAAACAATATTTCAGAGTTGGCAAAATTTTTGAGTGTGTCGTCATTTGAACGTGGTAGTCTAAATTAGCTGTGCATACTTGAAGTGTGTGGACAATTGATGAGACCTGTACCTCTACTAGTATTCCACTCTCACACATACTATATTAGATGCCTTTTGGTGAGCCTGGCTCAGCTCCTACAGCCCACTTTACAAATAGCCACTGGCTTGGCAATATTTTCATTACTCACTCAAAAGAGAGCCAGGATTAATTGGAGACAGATACTTCCTTTCAGCCCATTAGGCAATGGTGCTTCCAAATTACACTTGAGGAGAATTGCAACTGCACATACAAACCACAAGCCTCAAAGGGACTTCCACAGTACACAGAGACTGGAATATGGAATTCTGTTAAATTAAATATTAAACATACATATTTTAAAACAAGAAGGCAATATGTCTAATGTAGAGCTCTGTAAGTGAGCCAATCTCTTGAGTCGGACATGAGATACTGAGTGAAACAGATTGGAACACAAGGTGCTTCATCCTGACTCCACACCACTTTGGTGTGTGATTTTAATTTATGTAAGTTACTCCTGATTTATGCTGGTATCGGAGAGATAAGAATGAGGCCCTAAGACTGTGCAACTGCACACCAGATGTCACGTTGCTGGTTCATTGATCAAATATCCCTTATTTACTGTCTAAATGACTGGGTACCCCAGTAAAAATAGTTGATCAGTTCTACTGATATCTACTGGTCCACTTTTAACTGCTCAGTTATGACTGTTTTAAAGCATGAAGCAAAGAAAATAGACAATTTTTCTAAGGTTAAATTTCCCATTTCTACATTCAGCGTTAGGTTATGTAATAACAGTTCTATAAAAGAAAAGTATACTCTTTGTCTTAAAAAAAATAGAAGTTACAGGCTTCAGTGTGGTGTATCATACCTTTGAAATCATGTTGGTATCAAATCTGTACATTCCAATGCAACTGACTGCAACTAGGTTGAAATGTCATCTAAATGCAATTTGTGGCAATTTACTTGGTCTGAAAAAGACCACAAAAATAATGCTTAAAAAAAGTAAACCCAACTTCTCATTTCTCTAGAATGTAAAAGTGCACCTACATGTATGTTCAGGGCACATTCTTTTTATTCAGTGGTGTATCTATTTGCTCATATAGTACTGCTGTCCCCATAGCATTCATAATGTGGATGTCATCCCAAAACTGTACGTGAGATTTTAAATGTTCCTACGGCTATTTTCTTAGCTGGGTTGGATATTAGCAGAAGTAGAGTTGGAGCTAAAAATAACACCACCAACAGTTCTTTCCAAAATAAAGTATGATTTATAGCATATAACAGCACGGTATGCTACCAGGGAAATTATATAAATAACATGAAAAATAACAGGGAACTACTCTATACTGTCAGTTTTAAGGAAAATTTCTTTGTTAGAATTTAAAGGAAGTTCTGGGAGATAAACTGGCTTTTGGGAATCATAGACAATGAAAGATGGGTGACACTACGTTACTGTTGAAAGTTGCCATCTGTGGGATATATACAACTGTTCATGGTAAAAACAAGAAATACTTTGGTTTAAGTTGGCAGCAATATATAGTTTTAGAAAAAAACCAAACTAAATAAAATCATCATTTACAATTAATATTGTGCAAGGTTACTAAATGTATAAGCTGGTTATTTCTTAAACTCCAGAAAGAGCACTGTTTCATATACTAAAATAATTTCTAGGATTTGCTTAAATTGTTGTTTATCTAACTATGAGTAAAAAAATCTTAAGTTGGGAAGAAGTGTTCAAATCTTAAGTCAATTTTGCAGCCCACATTTTATAACTACCCTTGTCCATTTAAAAACTCTTAGGAAAAAAAAAATGCTTGGAACGTCACAAAAAAGAAGCTTTGAGCATAAAGAATCCATTGAGTTAAGAAATCACCTGCAGAAAACCTGTTATGATCCACTTTATAAGAAGAAAACCTCCTGAAAGGAATGGCAGTAAATGAATTGTATGTGATGGTGTTAGTCTATACAAACTGTTTTCATGCATAGGTCTGAAGTTGTACCCTTTCATCCTATAGCTGCATGGGGAAACCTTTGGAAAGTCAGTGACCTTTATGAAGTTTTCACTGGACTTTCTGCAGCTGTGCAGGTTGGCCTTTTGCTTCACAGGTCTTCCATTTCCATGTCAGGCTCTTCATCTCACCTTCACTCCACACTTGTCCTTCATCTGGCTTGCCCTTTCTTTGCCTCAAATCTAACCTTCCCTTTTCTTTCCATTTAGTTTATACTTTCCTAAGCTAACTACAAGAAGAAAGTTGTGGCATTTGTTTGCTGCTCTTATGTTACTTATTCTGCTTTGTTCTTTCCCATTCATTCCCCTTATCTCTTTGAGTTGTGAAGGGAAAATCCAAAATAACTGTTAGGTCTTTTAAATACCAGGACTGCACCAGGTAGTCACATTCTCTTCTGTGCACTCAGTATCCCCATCTCAGTGCCATTTCATGTAGCTTCATATTCTGGTCTACNGGCAATGGCAAATTTCAGATAAGAAGCAGATTTTACTCATTCCTGTCCTCAGCACTTTCTCCTGCTCAGTTGGGTGCCACACAGCTCAGTGTGATAGCTGTAATCCCAATAGAAAACAAACTATCTTTGTCCACACAGTCAGTGCAACCCCCAGATCTGCACAGTTGCCTAAGCACCCTAAGCTTTTGGGGACAGGGAGCACCTATTTTACTTCCCATGTTTAGTGCCTTGCTCACTAGNAATCATTAATGATCTAGTCAATTGTCCTGACATATCTGAAATAATACCCATGTGCAGGAAGGCATTTCAGGGTCTGAATTCTTGTTTCAAGGCAATGGCAAATTTCAGATAAGAAGCAGATTTTACTCATTCCTGTCCTCAGCACTTTCTCCTGCTCAGTTGGGTGCCACACAGCTCAGTGTGATAGCTGTAATCCCAATAGAAAACAAACTATCTTTGTCCACACAGTCAGTGCAACCCCCAGATCTGCACAGTTGCCTAAGCACCCTAAGCTTTTGG